>JAOUQW010000046.1:7092344-7112650 GCA_028565825.1 Olivaichthys viedmensis | reverse complement strand
ATTTGTATAGCGCTTTTAACAATGGACATTGTCACAAAGCAGCTTTACAGAAATCCGGATGTAAATCTAGATCCCTATAGATTTAAAAATCTAATTTGTTGTGGTTGTGTGTGAGTTTATACAGTAAAATGTGATAGATGATAGAAAGACATTTTGTGATGTTGCTGTGCTGATGAGAACATTTCGGTCCCTGCACATGTAGCAATACAAGTAAGTATGGAAAAATCACTGGTGTCCTCACTGCTCCCGATTTCAAATGCTTTTTATCCTGTAAGAATCTGCTAAGCCCCTGAATAGAGCTTTTAATAATATAATATAATCGATACCGCATCATCATACTATAATATATTAACATCACGATACACTTTTTGTCAGGTGTCAGTGCTTTTATCACTCCTGGAGTAACTGGATCTATTTTTGTTCCAATAGTTTAATTTTCCCTCCTTTTCCTCGTTAAATACTTACATTTTTTGTAAATTCAGAATTTAAAAAAATCCCTGAACTGAATAGTTTTCCATAATATAGCTCCTTGTTTTATTGACGTTTTGTTATCAAAACCTCAGCAAAACTAAATATTGTGATATATAATATGCATCGTGAAGAGATTTTCAAGAATATCTCCCATCCTTCCTGTAGCTCAGTTTTTAGTGAGTCTATTCTTCACACACTAAAGGCCAATTCACACAGAAAAGATTCTCCTCATTTTAACCCAGTCAATACCAGCTCCATGAGACACACGACTCACACACTTAAAAAACGTGACCCCATCCATCCTGCGGCGTATTTTACGCTCTACGTCTATTTCGTTTTCACGGTACGTGTCAACTTGCAAGTTAGCCACGCCATATCCTATTCATTTCAGTGGAGAGTTTTGCCTTATCCATGCGGTGCATGACAGTTGCGATGTGAAGAAATGTGGCTCGTCATTTGGCTGCAAAAGTTCAGCGAAGCTCAATTTTATGCAAATACGTGCATTAGCCGCTTTGTGTTTAGCCAATCTGGTGAAGGCTTTACAAATGAGGAGACTTTTAATTTTCCATAACCAAATCCATAGAAACGTTATAGAAACACCCAAGAGGGACAAGAGAGGTCGTGCAGCGGCATGCGATGATGCTCACTTAGATACCATCACTTTTGTTCGTGTGTGAAGCATGAACTCCATAAAAATCAATTCAGATCACACACTCTCACTTTCTGCAACACTAAAGGCGTACCTTACCTGTTATAATTGTGTGATCTGTATGAGCATAGCAACTTGGGAAATAAAATAAACACAATTGTTTGTTAGTGTCCCACTGTATAATGTCAGTTGAACTGCTGGCCTGACTTTGACTGTCTCCGCCTCCCATATACAACACTGTTGTATGTACATTTGTTTTCTTGATAAACATAAATTGTGCTGTTAAGAATTACGTGTGGATTCTGGGGAACACCCGAACACACACTCACTGACTACCTGCTCTGTGCATGTGTGTCCCTCAGGAGGTGGAGAATCTGTTTGTGATCCTCTCGGTGCTACTCCACCTCGGGGAGCTGCGCTTCACGGAGCTGACGGACGCTGACACGGCGCTGGTGTCTGACCTGCAGCTGTTAGAGAGAGGTGAGTGTGTGTGTGTAACCCTCAGGAGGTGCAACAACACTCTGAGGCCAGCAGAGGGCACAAACTCCTCTAAATGCACTTCATTTAGGGAGGGAGATGAAAAGGCTACACACTGAGAGCTGTGACACAAACCCATCACCCTGACTTGTTTACATCAATTCTACTGTGGCTTAATAGGAGACCACTAGGTACGCAATGGAAAACTCTCACACACACACACACACTGCCACTCTCACACATGTTTATATTGTTGTGTCAATTGCTCTTACCTGCCCCAAACTTGCTTGTGCTCTCTCTGTCTTTCCTTCTCTTTTCCCTGCCATAGACGTACATACAAAACACAAACAAACACAGTGAGTGAGTCAGCTGTTTTTGCAAGTCCTGTTGAGTGGCGAAGCAAAACAGCTCGGCTGCTCTTTGCCCTCTCCCTTACATAACATGACACATACTACAGTATGGACGTGCGCCATGGTAAACAAGTGACGTCAGAACACTCTCACTCTCTCTTTCACTCTCTCTCTCACGCACACAACAGCCATTATTAACAATACATGAGTTCACTGGCTCCCAGATGTGCAAAATGGTCCCCATGAGCCTGCACAAACACACCCTAATGCACAATAACGAAAAGAGCTTCTAGGGTGAATGTAGCATTAAGAAAGAGTAGCTGCTGTCTGCTGTTCCGTGGCACGAAGCAGAGCAGGTCATATGGGACTCTAGTCCACCAAAGAGAGCTTAGTGTTTGGGTTTGCCCACTCCTGACTGTCCCAAACAAACAGATGTAAAGAAACACATGTTTTTCATCTCCACTTGTTTACAGCTTCAGGTCATCGTGATGTGTTAATCTCTGTGGATAAGGAAGTCTGTCTTTGTGTGTTTGCAGTCGCGGGAATGCTGCAGGTGAGCCCGGAGGATCTGGGCTCTGCTCTCACCTCTGATGTTCAGTACTTCAAAGGTATGGCCTGCAGTGGCGAAAGCCAGCACAGACATGTGAAAACGTAGTCACCCACTGTGATCCAAGGCATTGTGAAGCAAATATGATGCATTTACTGTATCATATGCATTATATGAATTGCAGATAATGTATAGTGGGTGCTTTCACACATTAAATATTGATTTGTGGAGATTCTACAAAGTATGTTTTCTTTATTTTCCACAAAAAATTAAATGTTCAGTTTTGGGCTGTGGTTTAGCGTGACACACTTTCCATATGATGATAGCTTGCCAAATTGTTTCAGGAAGTGTGATAACATGCACAATTTGGCAAACGGCATATTGTATTCCTTCTTCTTATAGTAAGTAGGGATGTTGGATAATATCTGAATCATATTGGTATCAGCATTGTTGAAAGATTGTTGGAAGAAAACGATTGCCATCTGACTGATGCATAGATTTGACCAGTAATTTAAACTGATATTTGATGACGTGTTTATTGTGTTCTGGAAGATCAGACAGCTTTAACTTAATTTTAACTTAAAGTGGTATGTTTTTGATTGTTACTTTTGTTACACCTGTTAAATTAAAAAAAGAGAAAATTAAATATTACCAGGCAGTGTACATTTAAGGACCAGTTAACCAGCCAGGTGTGGTTGTGGTTCAGCAGACATCTTTAATTTTAAGAGTTGGCCTGGAAAAAAAATGTATTATACAAATAAACATCCATACTGCTAATCCAGGTGGATCTAATCACAATTTCTACATTTTGTAAATTTTGGCAGAAATTGTACATGACAAATATCAGTCAGCATCAGTCCAGAATTAGGTGCATCACTCATCGTAAGGTTCTACTTGGTAATGCTTTAATTAGGTCAGCTATTATTGTTCATCGTGGACTTACTTTTAGTCATGGAGTAATCAACACAGGGATTAATTACTTTGTTAACATTCCTTATGGTGTATTAATGCTGAATTTTACAGTGTTAATGCTCATTAATGATGCAAATAATTTTAGTTAAAGGAACCTTAATGTAAACTGCTACCCTCCACTTTTTATTATTGCATACTGTCAGTGTTTTTTTCTGTCAATGCATTGCTTGTTGTGAATGGAATCTCAGCCCTGCACCACCCAGTAACTCATTCATTGAGAAACTGCAGCAGCACTGGCCAGGACCCAGTCAGTTCAGAAAGTTATCAATGGCGTGTGCCTGAGGCGAGCTCCCAAATAGACTACTCTAATGACTAGCAGACTTCAATTTGGCACAATCAGCTAGATTGGACAAATGCCCTCCCGATTCAGAGACATTGCAGACTAAAGCGCCCACTCACCATGTTGATGAGCGTTATTGCTAAAGCAGCCTATAAGACGCACATGACTGTCTGGCTCTTAACCCAGTTCAGCTGACCATTTGCTGTAATGCAGCAGACACCCTGACCTACTGCCTAAAATTCCACACACATGCCTTTGTTTCTTTTTATTCCTGTTTGTGTCTGGCCTCTCTCTCTTTCTGTGCCCCTATTGTCTCTTCCTAGCAAGTACACAAGTCAGGGTATGGTTTGTATATGAGTAGTTTACTATTGTGTACTTGCATGCACATTGTGTTACCAGTTTATTACTTACCAAAACGGTTTACCTAATAAACTGTGTGTGCAATCATTGAGCTTGCAACAGCAGAGTATTTTTCCTACAGCTCTGACTGGCAGTGGATAGATGGCAGTGGACGTTTGAGTTAATTTATGGTTAAATTACTAGTCCAGTGTTTGTGCTTGATTGTTTGATTGTTGATTGTTGCTTTCAAAAACATTGAGATCTCCTCTTACTGTCATCATTCCAAGAGCTACACAATGCCAAAGAATTGCTCATTATCATTACAATAACACCAAATATGTGAATCCAAATATGTGGTTCCAAAGGTGAGACAATAAAACCTGCTGTTCATGCTTCCATCCAGGTGATGTCATCACGCGGCGCCACACAGTGGAAGTGTCCAACCAATACAGAGACCTCCTGGTTAAAGCTCTCTACGGGCGACTCTTCAGCTTTCTAGTCAACAACATCAACTATTATCTCCAGGGTCAAGACGAGAGCCTTGGGTAGGTTTGATTGTGAATATTTTTGAGTGTTGATTCCATTGCAGGAAAACAGAGATTATCAGGAATACCTCTGAGAAATAGTTTAACTGAACAATGTTTTGATCTGTATGAAATCAACTTAAATTACAACTTTAAGCATCCTAATGTATAGTCTGAATAGGTTTTTGACTCAGTAAAAAATAAATGTTTTCATCTTCTTTATTAAAAAAAAAGTTAATAACGTGCAAGAAGGAGGGAGATAAACGAGTATGCGTGAAGGAGTGATTACCTGAAAGCACTTGCCTGTGTTTCCCCTTTGCTGCTGTTTACCTCTGTACATTGCTTGCCACAGTACATGCCATTGAAATAACAAGTCAGCGCCTTTAGCTAGTCTTTTGCAATTCCTCAACTGTAAAGAATGCAGGAGCAACACACACTGTCAGCGTGTCCTTCGCAGAAGCCTACTTCGTAGCATCAGTCATAACAGTGAGTGAAGGTGAAGTTTTACAATAGTTTGCATAACATGCATAGTGCTTGTAGGGCGGTTGGGTTATCTGCACTATTGGCATGGTCCCTCCCAAACCACTGCACTGTCATTGAGCTGCGAATGTGGTATCTCACGGCCACAAAATAATCTCCTGGAATTCTAACTATGTACTTAGACACACACGCACAAAAGGCAGAGCTTACCATGCTTGTTTGTTCACTTTCTCCTTCGTGTGTTGTTGTTTACCTACTGTAAAACACGTGCACATTAACATACACTTCAGCTGGATTTGCTTAGCAGTGTCAAAGTGAGCTCTGAGGTTCCTGTCAACCAACAGAGTGTGTATTTAGTATATATTCCCAGGTTTCACTGAATGTTCCTAATTGGGGCTTTAATAGCATGCTATGCATTTCTATCGTAGACATGTTGTATTAAAGCATGTTATTGAATATTAATAGCTATAGAGGCACTCACACATTCCTAAAAAGTCTCACCTCTTGTGTGAAATCTCACATATTGTTTTCTTGCTCACCCACATATATGTTCACCACAAATGATGTGTTCATTTGCAGCATTTCCACATCACCAACACCAGCATGTCATCCAATGATGATGATTATAATATGGGGTCAATAAGTGGGCAAAACCAGCAGGTGCAGTATTGTGCTGGTCAGCCACTCTTGGGATGAGGTTATATGTGTATATGAATTATATGTACAGTTAGAAATGTGTCTCTTCCTGTGTGTGTTTACAGAGACCCTGCACTTGAGATCAGCATCCTGGACATTTTTGGCTTTGAGAAATTCCAGAAGAATGGCTTTGAACAGGTGAGGATGGGTAACAGGGATGCTGCAGGTTTTTGATCATTATATGGATGAGGATGGTGATAATGATGATGGTGGAGGTGGTGGAGCTGCTGATGTTTATGCTGATGATTGTGTCAATGATGAAAGTTATTTAAGTGTATAAGAGAGTTCTCTTTGAGTTCCCCTATATTTGTCTCTTTCTAATGTTTAGTAAAAAACTTTGTGATTGATGACAAAAAAAAACCTTCATATGCTATTATTTGTTCACCTCTGGCCATAAAGTGCAAGATGTATAATGTCACTGTGGCTGCACTAGTCAGTGTTCCAGACACAGCTCCTCCTCAGGCAGACCTCTTCCCACTCTAGTCTATTGCTTTATAGAACCCAGACTGCATGCAGCCTCTTCCTTCCTGCCCCGAGTCTACTCTTGGGAGTCAGTAAGTTCAGTGCGGGTTTGATGTGGGGCCGATGAGCAGCCTCAGACCAGAGCGAATGAAGGCATTGTGCTTGGGGTCCCTCTTTCCGGTACAGACAAACACCAATGTGTCTCACAGATCCCTAAGACACTGCATGCCTCTGCCCACTGCAAGGACATTTTTAGACCTTACCACTGGCTGCGTCTCAAATGAACTGCATATACAGTAATCTCAGCAAAAGCAGGAAGTTCTTTACTTGCTTAGTGTTGCCCTTCTTAATAGAACATGGTGTGCTTTTGGTAAATCTGACATGAATATGTCTAGCTTAACTAAAAAGTATTTTGAACTGCATGAAATCATTGTCATCTTAAATCATAACGTATTGCAACCTAAATAAAGTTGTTTGACTCAACTATGGAATTTAGTTGTAGAATGGAAATTGCATTTTGAATTGGAATCTACCAATTTTTTCTCACATGGACTTCTGTTAATTGTTCTGGTTGGTGAGACCTGTCCATGTAATTGTTAACAAAAAAAGGGGGTTTAAATGTGGTCTGTTACGCAAACCATTCCAATCTACTTAGTCTCAGTTCTTAAAGCCCATAGGACCCGATGTCCAAATGCTATGTGCGTTGTATATCATGGCAGGAGTAATGTTGTATGCTGCCTTTGTGAGTCGCTTTGGATAAAAGTGTCTGCCAAGTCAATAAATTTAAATGTAAATGTACTTTAAAGGTAGTGTTTATAGAGGTGAAGTCTGATGCCACATAGAAAATGCTTAGCTTCATGAACAGTTCATCTTCTGTCTTTGCTTAGTGGTGGTGTTGTATTGTGGGGTGTTTGTCCTGGGGCTTAAAGTTCAGGGTTGAACAATACCACAAGCAGCAGTGTGGTCATCTGAATATAGAGTGGGATTTTTTTGTAATACAGCGTTCAGATGGACGTGTGTGAGTGTATTTTTCGTTCTGTGCTGGCATGACCCTCATCTGCCCTCAGCTGACCCTGCGCCACCAGACACAAAGGAGTCTCGCACACTCGGCCAGATTCGGGCTCTGAATTGTCAGCCAGGATTTGGCACTGAATGATTGCATTGTTTGCCATGTGTGTGTGTGTGTGTGTGTGTGTGTGTGTGTGGTGTGTGTGTGTGTGTCAGTGGGGACAAGAGACCCAAACAAGAGCAGGCTGAAGGGTCTGCGGCCATGGTAGATTGCTGAGATAGTCTGCTGTGCTTCAACATACTGATCTGTCTCAGGGGAATCTGCAAAAGGGGTCTCAATAATTCAGCAGCCTGGTCCCCTCCACTCTCACTCACTGAGGAGTACTGTGTGTGTGTGTGTGTGTCTGTGTGTTAGGGCCCGACCGATATATCAGTTGGGCAATACAACCGGACGATATTAAGGTTCGACTGACTTATCGGCATTGGTGGAAATGGCGCCGATAAAGCACCAATAATGTCTCTTTATGTTATATAAATTAATATGATGCTATTTAGAACAACCACCAAACACACAGTAATGCGCTGAGGGGCGATAATAACTTAAGCTCTCTTAGATGGATGTGGCATGGTCAGTATTCAAACTCATGATTTCTTTAACGATTTGTGATTTATTTTTACTGTTGTTTCTGCTGTTTAGAAATTGACAATTTTGACCATATAAAATTATATCCAGTGATTATCGGTGACAACATTTTCATATTGGTCAAACCCAAGTGTGTGTGAGAGAGAGAGAGGATAAGTCTCGGCCTGGAAGGTGTAAATAAGCAGTGACATTGGACAACATAAGTGCCCTAACCCATGATCTCTTGGGATATCCCTATGTGATGATGTGTGTGAGAGGTAGTAACAAGTCAGTTGTTAATTTCCTCCAAGGGATTCACTGTTCTGACCTTTCAAGGGACAGAGAGAGACAGAGACAGACAGTGATACAGACAGTGATACAGACAGTGAGAGAGACAGAAAGAGTGAGTGCATGTGTGTGTGAGTGCATGTGTGTGTGCGTGTGTGTGTGTGTGTGTGTGTGTGTGTGTGTGACTGACAGGGATTAATGCTGCCAGATATTTAGGGAATACCGGGTATTTACTGTTCAACGCCACTTCTCCACAGAATGCACGTTAATTAGCATCCATTTTAATCAATGGATGATTCTCATTACATTGAGTTAATAGGCAAGCAAATCCTATCTCAAAAGCCTATGTATAATGTGACTGCTGTATGTGTGAGTGTTTGTTTGTTGATTTATAAGGAGGGTTAACATGCAGAGCTCAGGCTGTCATGCTGAAGGTAGCAGTAATTAGCCTCTGTCAGCTCTTCATGATACTCGAGATACCTACATAGAGACCCCCAGTCTGTCTCTGTCTTATTGTTTGTCATACACTTGTGTAAAGTAGTACTTGACAACACAGTACAGAGCACTGTGCGTGTGGTTTATGCACTAATGAATGCACAGGGGCAGTAATGTGTTTCTCTCTGCGCAGTGCAGTGTTCATTAACCTGTGTGTGTGTGTGTGTGTGTTTGTGTGTGTGTGTGTGTATGTTTTTTCCCCTGTGTAGTTGTGCGTAAACATGGTGAATGAGCGGATTCAGCAGTACACCACAGAGCTGCTCTTCCAGCAAGAACAGCAGGAATGTCTGAAAGAGGGGGTCGCCATGGAGACTGTATGCTCCCCTGCCTGTCAGCCCGCACTTTTGGACTTCTTCTACCAGGTACGGAGAGATGGAGAGAGAGGGCGAGATAGTGTGTGTGAGAGAGAGAAAGAAAGAGGGCTAGGGAAAAGAGGGCTGGAGTGAGTGAAAGATGAAGTGAGACAAACAGTATGCATGTGTGTCTGCGTGTGTGTGTAAGATAGAGAGAGAAAGTGAGTGGGGAAAAAGAGGTATGGAAAGAGAGACAGAGCGTAAGATGTAAAGAGAAAGAGAGAGCTGGAGAGAGAACAACTATGATATAGTTGTTTATATTAATTTCAATACAACAGCATATTACTGGGCAACAGCTGCATGCTTAGTAAAGTTTAAAAATAATTAATCTCAGAAGGAGAGAGAATGAGTAGCCCTTTAGAGACAAACCAACCTCCTTGCATTAAAAATGTTATAATCTAGTGCTTTTCTTTTTTTAATTCATTTTATAGTATTATTCAGCCAGTAATCTGTGCATCTTCAGAATTGAAGCCATGATGGCAAATACGAATATAGTAAATACGAATATAGTAAATATGAATATAGTCCTTGACACCTCAAGTAACGAGAGCAGTGAGGGATTTATGTTTACTAAATAGAGATTGAGAATAGAGAATGCGATGTCCATGCAGTACGAAGTAAGCCAGGAGAGGACTGTGCCAATAATGCCAGTATGCGAAATGTGAAAAAAATTACTCAGCAGACCTGTCTTATGTCTTTGGAATGAAAATCAGCTGAGCTGCAACAGCTCTCTTCAGCACTTTTGTGAGGAACAGAAGATTTGATCTGGTCTGTAATGATTTGGTCTATAGTTATGTAGATTGGTTGGATGTAATTGTGGTGAATGCATGTGAAATTTGTGAAATTTTTTGTGAAATTTGTAGTTACATTGAGGATGGTGGAAGAAAATCTAGAAAGAAAGAGAAATAAGCTCTTAGGAAGAATCGGATGGAAAACAGTCTGTGGAATGTTGATGGTTAGTTGTTAAGTTTTAGGCCTACAGCTAAAAGTGTACAAGGATACAGGAGAAATAGTATGAGTGGGCAGAAATAGTCTTAATGGGAGGCTGTACATCTGGTGCATTAGAAATAATGTAGTTGTAATAATGTAGCTTTCCAGGCTGGCGTACATTAGAACGTCATGACAACTGACTTTGTAGCTCAAAGTACTTCTGATATGTCAGAGTCACATAATGGTGATGAGGTGTCATAGCTTGCTAAGTGAAGTTAATTAGAAAATTGAACAAATGTGAGCACTTCCAAAAGATGCTCTGCAGTGTCTCCTGTACTAGACACTTGGTGGGAACATCGACATAAAAACTTGTATACATAATGAAGGTTTTGACAGTGACAATCATTACAATGTAACAACAACAGCGTTATCTATATTTATGAATACTTATATCAGTGTCATGACACCATAATGACAGAGTTATGTATATTTTCTCTGACCCTAAATTAGAGTGAGTTTGGTTTTGATGTTTGATATGTCATCATTACCATTATGTGACTCTGACATAGAGCTACAAAGTCAGTTGTCTAACATAAGTCAGCCCAGAAAGTGTCATAACACAACATTATGCTAACAAACATTTGTCTTTGGAATCAGATGTTATGCCAACTTGACATCAAAATTCACAAAAGCAGTTTTTCTGTCAGCTGATGCCTGTTGGGAAAATCCTTTATAAATGTTTATGTACATGTATGTCAGTTGTCAGATAGGGCTTATGTTGGTGTCATTTAGTCTCATAAACACTGTCCTTAAGTAAAGTGTTACTGACATAATTATTTTTTTTTACTGGGCTTAGGGAACAGCAATTAAATTACTTATTACCAACCAATAAAATACTTGTTGACAACAAGCAGCAGCCAGGCCACCACCCATTCCTTTCAGCTGGGGCTTAGACAAATATACACACAGTGTAAGTAAGTGGAGTTGTGTTTAGTCATTCGGGTTTCTGTAGACAGAAGGGACATAATTAGCCAGAATTTTGTATGTGTCTGTCATTGAGCAGTTTTGCTTCCTCAGACGGGACAATTTACCAGCACAAGACTAGCTACTGCAGTCTGTCACGCTTGTGGACGGGAAACGGGAGTCGGACACAATCTCGAGCCGTTTAAACATTTATTGAGCACTTTAACACACCTAAACTAGACACACACACACAACGTACAGACATTCAACGAAAGACAAACTCAGACTGACACACAGGGATACTTATACACTTACTAAATGAGGGATCAAACAGGAAACAGGTGGAAACATTCAACGGGACAAGACAGGGCGGAACTAAACACACACGAACGCATGTCCAATGGCAGCCGTTGCCATGGCAACCGGCGGTGCCAGCTGAGCGGTCCCACAGTGTGGAGACCGTGACACAGTCTCCTCGTGGTTCAGTAATGTATGGCTGTGCTTACTGACTGCTTTATAATAGCATAGTGACTCACATCAGACACATACAGACACACACACACACACACACACATACACACATATGTCTATGTACCTCCTCAGTGCAGTTAAGTCAGTCTTTGGGGTGATGATGCTGTTAGCCTTTTGTGAGATGACTATTTTATGAGTCATAAAAATGAGCCAGCCTTTTGTGAGCTCAAGAGTGACACAGCATTCTCCACTCAAACACACTCTATCTCGGCTCTGTTACTCACAGCTCGCTCCTCCTCCCACAGCCCAGACACATACGCACCAAAACACATGCACGCACACGTGTGAATATTTCATACATTTTCTTCCATGTTACATAAAATGTTTACTTTCCACCATGGATTTATATCTCACAATGTGCTCTTTATTGCTGTGTGGCTTGTAGCCATCCAGAGTCTGTTCTGTATCTTGCACAAGATTTGGTGTTTGCACAAGACAAAGAGTTGTTTTGTGTTTTATAAGAAAGCTTCCATATGGTGTGTGTTTATAGAGCTCAGTTTCCTGGATAGCAGCGATGTGATGATAGGAAATTGGGAAAGAGAGGAATTTGGTGTAAGCAGACAGAAATAAGGATCCAGTTAGATTGTAGATAGTTGGTACGCCTCAGCATTTATAAGTGACTAAAACAAAGCTCTAACTGTAACTGTATGGTGTGTGTGTGTGTGTGTGTGTGTATTGCAGAAACCTCAGGGCATGCTGTGTGTGCTGGATGAGGAGAGTCAGTCTCTGAGACCCTCTGAACTGAATCTGTATAAGAGACTCCAGGCCCAGCTAGACTCCACTGCTACTGATGGCGTCTCACTTACTACCAAGGATGGAAACGGCAACCCCCCACCCAAAGATCAGGGGCCCTCCTTTACTGTCACACACTACGCTGGAAAGGTGAGCAACACATGCAAAATTACCAGAAACTCTTTTTGGCTGCTATGTGCACAGCCTCTGAGCAAAAGTGAATTTAGTGACCGTGCTAAATTTATGTTTGTATCATGCTTTGCAGATGAGCTATGACCTGACAGGTTCGTTGGAGAGGAACAGGGACGCTCTGCCCCAAAACATCCTGTTTGTTCTCAAATGTAAGAAATGTGCTGTGTGAGCCACTGGCAAGGAATGTATGCACATACACATTTCCAAAATAGTTTGAGGATGACTCAAGATGCAACAATAGCGTTCTTTGGCAACTGGGGAAAATTGGTGTTTTCATTTATTAAGGAAGATTTTCCTAATTTTCTCTTTTTCTTTTCATTGGGAAAGAGAAAGTGCTTCTCTGTCACAACCTCACCACTCTTTCAGTGACCACATAGTCTTTTCTCTATGGGCAGCTGAGATTATGTATATATATCTGCCCTTTACTATGGCTAGACTGTGGTCATAGAGCCTTTATTTCTCGGTGAGGATTTGTCTCAATCACTTACACAAAGACACAACACCTAGAAATACTAGGGTGTTGGAGGAGATTATGCTATTGCTTATAATTGACTAAACTGTCCTCAATTACAGGTTGAACGTTTCAATTTTTTAACCTTTTTTTTTTATAGCATAACAAAGAATAGCAATAACGTGAATTTAAAAAAAAACCCAGATATTCTTGGAAAATTATTTTGGCAATGGCAAAATCTCCCCTAGTTCTAAATCAGAAACAGCCTCATATACTATACCTACTTTAGACATCCATCCAAAATAAGCTTTCTGACATTTCGAAATGTATGTCAAGACATCAGCCTTTTTCTGTTTTTTTCACGCTCTTCCATTGGGGTCGAGTTATTTTATAGTGATGTGTGTAAGATGTCAGATGTGTGTATGTGTGTGTGTGTGTGTGTGTGTGCGCGTGCACTCAGCAATGATTGGAGTCAGTTCGCACTGGCGCCTGGCATAATTAGGCTCCATAGACACGTAACCCTCGTGTTTTTTTTTTCTCTTTCCTTCTCCAACCCTCTCTTTTTCACTCGTCTCCCGGAGCAGCCACTGAGAACGTGCTCATCCATCAAATGTTCCAGTGTAAGATGACTCAGACGGGCTCCCTGGTGCCTCCAAACCAGCGACTGCAGCTGCGCAGGTCCAAAGGCGCTCTCCTGCACATGCCGAGCTCAGCCAGCCCACCCAGAGATGCCCAAAAATACCTGGAGCTCAGAAAGGTACTTATTTTGCATAAGATTTTACTTGTTTTATTAATTTATTTTTGAAACCGAGTAAATCTCTCTATAACCTAACAGATAGTCTTACTCCCTCACTCCATCAGATAATGTCTCATGAGCAGCATATGTCAAAATTAGAAATCCATAACTTCATGCAAAGTAGATCAGTAATAGTAGGAAGCACAGCATGAACAATTATATAATTGGAAATAAACACTTTTTTGTAGCTTTGTGAATGCACAAAAGGTGCACAGGCACACAATGCACAAACACATAAGCTGGTCACAAACAAGCCAGTATTAGGCAGCAAGCAGGTGGACCAGAACGAGCAGTGTTTTTCCAGAGCTGAGGTGAGCCCCACTGTTTTTAGCTTATCGAGCGTGCAATGGGAAATGGCCTAAATTAGACCCTGTTACCCCAGATACACTCCTATAGCTTTCTATTGATCTATTTTCCTACTGCAGTAGCCAGCTCATTCAGAGGAAGCACACGTCTCACTAGCTGAGTGTGCTCTCTATCAGTCGTAGTCCTTTTCTGGATCACGTTTTTTCATTCTCTATCCCCAGTTCCGACCAAATTCACTGTGACATCAAAACAAATGTATTTTTTATTACTCTCTCTCTCTATTGCTCTATCATGTCCCCTATTTATCTCTGTCGAGTCTCTGTATTTGCAGGTCATGGGATATATGGGCTCTGGGCCATGAGGCAGTAGGCTCAGTATGAGCTGTCTAGCTGGCTCAGGCTATATAAGCCATTCAGAGCATAAGCTGGTAGCTCAACTTCTGACCCTCCACTGCAAAAACAAACCCACCATCCCGCAGTTACATAAGCACTAGTTACACTCACGCAGCACCATGGGCATGCTAATGTGAAGTACCATTATAAAGTTTTTTTCCAGAGGGGGGATAGACGGCAGAATTGAGCGGTTCGGTTTAGTTCAGCTAATGGCAGTTGAGTGAAATACAGTGAAGAAGCTAGAATGTTGAAGCTAGGGGATTTAGAAAGTGGAGCAGCCTCAAGAGCTTCAGTGTCTTTGTTTTTCAAGACTGGGGTCACCTTGGTTCTGTGTGTGAGCATGCGCACTTTATAGGGAGGTGTGAGTGAGAGAATGAGGACATCCATACATACACTGAGTGGCCAATTTATCAGGGACACCTTTCTTATGGGTTCACTTTGTAGGTATACAATTAAACTGCAGCCCATGTGTGGCTATGCACAAGGTGTCAGCCCTCTTTTACCCCATCCACCAGTGGAAAGGGACCACCACAGGACCACCGGTGACCAGTTATTATTTGGGTGGTGGACCATTCTCAGCACAGCACAGCACTGACACTGACATGGTGTGTGTGATGCGGGTACAAGTATATCATATGCAGTATCATTGCTGGGATTTTTAGACAGCATGTCACTGCTGCGTTGACAATGGACCTGTATCCAAACAATATCTGGTCAGTGGTGGTCCTACGATGGTCTCTTTCCATTGATAGACAGGGTAGAGGGGGGCTGACAAATTGTGAAGAGCAACAGATGGACTACAGTCAGTAATTGTACACCTACAAAGTGCACCTATATGGTAGGTGGACCTGATAAAATGGTCAGTGAGTGTAGCTACAAGGTAGGTACCTAATAAACTGTCTCCAAAGAAGAACAAACTTAGCAGGTGAAGCTAGGTGAGGAGACTCACAAATGCAATTACAAAAATGTAATTGTAATTCTAACCCCATTAGTGTCAGGAATGACTTTCCTATGTAAATAATATGCCGATATAGAGTACTGTATCATATAAGCAGGCACAGCTGTATTCATCTAAGGCTCCATTCTTACCTCCTTGCTTGCCTGATGAGTTCTTCCCTCATTCTTTATCTCCTTCTTCTCTTTTATCACTCAGATATTTCTCTTACTAAACACACACACACACACTCATAAGCATTGATAAATGTAGTGTTTGCTCCTGGGTGTGGTGACATTGTGTTGTCTTGTTCTAATCCTTGCAGCTTATGAAGAAGAAAGGAGCCACGTCATTCTTGCAAAGGCTGGAGCGTTGTGGCCCGGTCACTGTGGCAGTGCAGCTGAGGGTGAGTTTCTCAATACGGCTGATTTCGAAGCAGCTTTATAGCTCGCAAAATGATCTGTCTTTACAGTGTCGTTAACATTGCCTTTGGAGCAAAGCCAATACTTGTTCTATATCAGGCTACAAGGAACCATATCTCTCACATAATTCAGTTCATGGATGAGAAGACAGACTGCTGCCTTTCTAATTATAACTCCAGTGTGAACATCATTATGTAATTCACTTATAATCAGAGAGCCCAACTCTCTGACGTTTAACTTGTATTCTAGTAAAGACCTTGTGGGCTTAGTGCAGTTTGTGGGTGGTGAGAGTTTTTGGTTTTTGGTTGTGCGTGCATGTGTGGGTGGGTGTGTGTGTGGGAGAATGAGTCTGTGGTATTGGACGCTAGCATGATCTGTTTGAAGCTTTAGAAGTAGTATCCGGCTATAGCAGAAGCATTCTTGTCTATTATAAACCTTGTGGGCTTAGCGGTTTGTGGGCAGTGAGCATTTTTTGCCTGTGTGTTTGTGCGCGTGCGTGTGTGGGTGAAAGGATGAGTGTGTGATTTTGGACGGTAGTGTGAGCCATATAAATACGCAGTAAACAACGGTAATGGTGTGTGTAAGTGTGGCGTCACACACACCATTACAGAGTGGGCCCTCACTGCACTCTGATGTCACACAATCTGCCCTTTTCCCATGCAAAGAGCCCTTTGTATTTTTCGAGCATATTGAGGTGAACACACCCACCTAATAAGACTACATCACATTATTGCCCCACACACACACACACACACACACACTCACACACACACACAAAATGACCTTATTTCCATTACCGCAAACATACGCAAGCCTTTCGCTCTTCATATCAGAGATGACGCAAAGGCAAATGTGTTCCAGGCAGACAGAGTTCCACTGCTTCCCTCTACGCCTTTCCACAACGACCAAACTGCAGCTCAAAACCTTCTCCTCATTAACACATGACATTTTGTTGGTCGTTGGAGAGCTTTGCCAAAGAATTGACAAAAAGAAATAGAGTCTTAATACAGTAATAAATAATGTTAGTGCAAATGCAGTGTCTCATTAGTGACTGTTGCCATGCATGACATAATTGGTGACGTCGTTATGGTGGTTACTTGTTTGTCTGAATGAATAGCAGTGCGTGTATGTGTGTATTTGAAGGCTAAGCTGCTAGATCTGTGCTTCCCCTGCTCGTGTCACTCCTTTGTCACCTGCTTTCCATCAAAATGTGAAATGTATGACAAGCCGCCATGAGGACTCAGCACTGAGGCCTATGACATCATCATTCTGCAACAAATGCTGTCAGATGGCCCATGAAGGATACACTGTGATTATTACTGCAGCCGAATGGAAGTAAACAAAGTCAATTAGGCAGACTGGCTGCATCGGGTATAATTTGTATTTCAAACAACAACTTACAGCTGTCTTTCTGGCTTTCTCTGTCTCTCTCTCTTTCTGTGCAGAACTCTCTATCAGAGATCAGCAGCAAGCTCCAGCTGTGCACTGCTCACTTTGTGTATTGTGTGAGGCCCAACAGCTCAGGCCAGGCCGATGCCTTCGACAGCTTTCTCGTGTCCACTCAGCTACAGTATGTGGGGGTCCTGGAGATGGTGCGCATGATCCGCTATGGCTACCCAGTGCGCATGCCCTTCACCGGCTTCCTCTCCAGGTACTGCACTCAAACTCTTCAGCTGGGTCTCAAATTGCGTGCTTCAAACTAATACTTAATAGTATTTGCTATTTTCAGTACTAATTTAGAAGGTAAGTACATAGAACATACTTTCAGGCATTCAAATACTAACTGTTTTGTACTTACGATAAATGTTATTAAAAATGCATGTACAATAGATCCGGAGTGTGGTCAGTACTAGATGACGTTAGTTAGCTTAACCAACAGAGTTTGCTCTATTGTATGTATTTCACATTTTAATGTGTTTGTTAACAGTTACAGCTTTTCCTTTGATAGAGACAGAAGCGACACTACAAACCCTCCACTGCTGTCAGTAATAGCATTGTTCCTTCTGTCCATTATGTGCTAAAGGCTCCCAACTTCTGTTCCATGGTGCATGTTGGGACAGGTTATTGCAAAAAGTGTCCTTTGCTCCACATTTCATTTGTTTGGCAAATATAGTACATCATCTGGGTCTTTTTCGGATACTACATTTGTTCATATTTCTTAGTCCAAACACACTTGAATATATATATTCAAAATATTGTCTAGAATTGTCTAGAATAGTACATAGTTGTCACGTGCGCGGCTGTGCGCATGACCTAGCCGGCGGTTGCCATGGCGACGGCCGCCGTGTGTGTGTGTAATCCCTGTCACGTGAGTTATGTTAAATGTTACCAGCTGTTCCTCGTCTGTCTCCCCTTGATTTCTATGTGTTAAAATACCCGCCTCTTTCCGACCTGTGTTGTCTTCGGTTTGGTGTGTTTAGCACGCCTGTCACGGCGTGTCCTGTAAATTCCTGTATTCAGTTCGGTGTGAGAAGTATGTTTCATAAATGTTTACGAAAAGCTTTGCGAATGTGTCCAGCATCCATCGCACCCGTGACAGTGTCTCAGCAGCATAGTCGCAAAGCCATAGCTTATGCTAAGGTCTCCCCATGTAAAGACCACTCCTTTTATATTCGCATGTCAAAAAGAATTGTCCCATTAATTGAGATACACGCTGACATGCTTGTTGAAATTGCTTTGATTATAGATGATTAAATTTTGAAACACATGAAAATAGCTTCTCTTTTAGGGATGCCAGCAGCCATAGTTAGCTGTCTACTGGGAGCCAGTGTGCCAGAGATTATATGGAATCTAAATATGTTAGCCATAGAAGATAGTATTCATGTAGGCTGTAATGACAAACACCTTCATCCATCAGAAGTAACAAATATTAACGTTAAAGAGGTGTATAATTCAAGGCAAGAGAATGTCAGGGGGCAGTAATATGCTCTGCTGTTCTAATGTCACTAATCTGCTAGCAAATACTAAAGCTGTTTATGGTCGCTAAACTGCTGGATGTCTAAGTAGTGCTCTGAAAACAGTTTAAGTTTAATAGACAATTGGGCTTTTAAGAACATGTCTGGCCTTTTAGGGTGAGATGGTATCCATACAACATGACATGACACCACTCATTTCTTAGAAATATAGCTTATAATCTTAAGGTAGGCCTAGGTAGGCATTGGCAATCCAGAGCTCTGGCACTGCCTGCTAGCTGCTTTGAGATGTCACATATGTTCCTATTCAGATTTTTGAGTTAAACAAAAATACAGGAAACCTCAATAAGTTTGTTCTATCAATCTAATTAAGATAAAAATTAGATCATACCAAGTGTGCTGTATCTTTGATCTGAAGCTAGGACTGCTAATTATTACTTTTACACTCATCAACTCACGGTCAACATGCCATGCATATACAGCTGCACATGCTACAGTGCCCTCTAGTGGTTATTTGTACCAATGTAGAAGTTATCAATCAATCATATTAATAAACATATCTTCCCCTTTCCTGTAGAGTATACTGCTTGTGTTAGAACAATGTTTAAAAAGAACATTAATCTAGAATAATCAGGCACTCTGACACAATCAACTTGTTTTCACCCAGGTTGATGGTTAGGTAAAAGGTCATTTTCCTTTCTACTCATTTTGTTACAGTTCTGTGGAGAGAGCACAAACGAAGCAGCACTGTGAAGTAAAAGAGAATTTATTGAAAAAATCAAGTTCAAAGGCAAAGAGAATCACACGTGGTAGCACTCGGGTAATAGTGCAGAATCAATTCTTCTTCAGTTCAGTCCATTGTAAAACATAACATTTGAAGTCAAGTTTAAGAGCAACACAGGTTACATATGGTAAACTCTGGAACAAAGCAAAGCGACTTTCCTTGATTATAGTCCTTAGAATTCAAAGCACCATGTCACGGTCAACACCAAGCGTGAGCAGACGACTCTCAGAGTTTGTGGCAGGAAGTGAAGTTCAAGACTCAGCAAAGTTTGTTAGGTAGTCAGTGTATTTAAAGGGGCCGCTACAGGTGTAGTCAATGACCTCGATGACTTGGGCGTCGTAGCTCTGCCTGTGGAACGCACATTTCTCTAGTTTAATGAACAGGCGATTCTCCAGTAGTTTCCTGAGTACCTTGCGCACATAAGTGATGTGTTCTTCTTTGGAGGATAAAAAAATTAGAATGTCATCAATGTATACGATGGCAAAGTGACTTAGGAATTCCCTGAGTACCTCATTCACGAATGACTGGAATATAGAGGGGGCGTTAACCAGTCCATAAGACATAACCAAGTACTCATAGTGTCCCAATGTGATAATTAACATGGTCTTCCACTCATCCCCCTCCCAGATACGAATGAGGTTATAGGCACGACACAGATCCAATTTTACCCATGTGCCACGGACCTGCTCCAGTGCTAAGGGAACCAAAGGCAGAGGGTGTCAATACTTTACTGTGACTGCATTTAATCCTTTGTAGTCGATGCAGGGTCTGAGCCCCCATCCTTTTTCTCCACAAAAAAGAAGGCTGCTGCTGTGGGAGATGTAGAGGGGCAAATATAGCCAAATGCAAGTATATAGCCTTTATTCAATTAAATTAAATTTTATTTGTATAGCGCTTTTAACAATGGACATTGTCACAAAGCAGCTTTACAGAAATCCGGATGTAGAT
>JAOUQW010000046.1:7074057-7086030 GCA_028565825.1 Olivaichthys viedmensis | reverse complement strand
GTAAGCTGGGGTCAGAGCGCAGGGTCAGCCATGATACAGCGCCCCTGGAGCAGGGAGGGTTAAGGGCCTTGCTCAAGTGCCCAACAGTGGCAGCTTGGCGGAGCTGAGGCTTGAACCCACGATCTTCTGATCAGTAGCCCAGTGCCCTAACTGCCACCACTGCCACCACTGAGCCACCACTTCTGCTGCAGGTGCCGCACTGACGTAGGATATGTACGTTTAAATAACAAATAGAGACACAAAATGAGTTACAGAGAGTAAGAATTGACAAATGATACATTTAATGTCCAAATGAGTAAACATATTAATGAATGAATCACATAAATGAATGGTGTGAAATCAAAGTGTTTTTTAGGGTACAGGAAAATGGATCATGTGCTGTCAGTAGAGGGGATAATAGCGTTAATAGCATTTTACAGCAATTTAATTAACTCTATGCATCTGTATCATCTCAGGCCTGTGGAGAAAAGCGGGAGGGTGAACGATGCTGTAGGCCGTGCCGGGAGCCGGCCTATCAGACACTTCCGTTCCAGTTCCGTGCCTATCCCCTTAGTCATGGACAGCTTGGTACATTCCAGCATCGGACCATCAATCAAACCGGCCTTGCAGTCTGTAACCCACAGCAGTGAAGAAGGGGGTAGTGGAGGACTCTCGTCGCCACGGAAACAGCCTCCTCCCAAACCGAAAAGGGACCCTAATACGCGTCTGAGTGCGTCTTATGAGGCAGTGAGTGCTGGACTGAGCATCGCTCCTAAAGACAGTCCTGCTGAGGGCCAAGCTTCACCCTCAGGAAGCCCCCCAAAAACCCAGCTATCCCCTACTGACCGTACGTACAGAATCCTAACACTGCCAGATACAGCAGCATGTATCAACATAGTGGTTAATAACTAGTTAATTGTTCAAATTACTCTTTCCATGGTGCCCCAGCTCTATGAACAGCTTGATAAAATTTGGTTTTACTGCATGACTTTTAACCCTTATGTTCTGTTAGGGACAATTTTTCAGGTTTTCTTACTGAAAGTGGGGCAATAATAAAAATAATAATAAAAACAATTACACAAAGCTTTATGTGCTTGGCTTAAAATCTCTAAAGAACATGAAAAAGTACTTAAAAAGTAACTTTCCATTTTTATATTCTAGGGATAATATAATTTTTATTTGCCTTGCTACTGCCAGGTTAAAAGGACAATTTTGACCTGAGAGTAACAAAGTAAAGTAGGGCTGTTAAAAATGATTAGTTTTTGTTAATATGAAACCAAGTGGTGATTATAGTTGGTGTCACATTCCCTCCATCTCTTATTTGCACACACACCTGCCATCATGTGAATGGTTTTGCGTGTCCATAAATATTGTTTATATTGCTAATAATTGAGATTATTTATTTTATTGGGTATTTTAAAGTTTTATTTTAAGGTTGCATTGCAATTAAAACAGATGGTCTGAGTCAATAGTATATCCATTGTTCTCATTCTGTTTCCCTGATTCTTCTGTCTGGCCCTAGCTCTCTCTAAACCACGTCCTCACAGCGATGACTACAGCACCATGAAGAAGATTCCCCCTCCCAAGCCCAAGCGCAGCCCCAACACAAAGCTCACTGGCTCCTACGAAGAGATCTCCTCTGCTCCTGCTCCTGCTCCTGTGCGCCCTACAGACATGAAGCTGGCATGCCTGGCACGCAGCGGACACTGTCTGGGCCTGATGCAGCGGGCTGCCTCTGATGACGGGCCACACTTGGCCACACTGAGCCTACTGCCAGGCCGAGATGACGAGGACGTCTACATCGAGATGGTGAGCACCTGCAGGGCTCTGGGCATGGCTGACTCTCACAGCCCAGAGCAGGGTGAGGCTGTTTATGAGGAAATGAAGTACTACCCACCTGATGAGGGTGGAGCTGTTACCCAAGTTGGCAAGCCTGAAGTGTGTGACTCCACCCCTTTCAGTGGTAGTACTGCAAAACTGCCACAAAATCTGGAGATCAAGAGACCTGTAGCCCTCATGGAGCATCCAAACATGCTGATAGGACGTCAGCAAAGCTGGGACAGTGACAAAAGGAACGACAAAATGAAAAAGGATGGGGCGGCATGTGACATTCCGGCTCCTTTCCCCAACCTGCTGCCTCATAGACCCCCCCTGCTGGTGTTTCCTCCGTCTCCAGTCACATGCTCTCCAGCCTCAGACGAGTCCCCCCTCACCCCTCTTGAGGTGAAGAAGCTGCCCGTGTTCGAGACCAACCTCAACTACTCCAGCCAAGATGGCGGCAGCCCGCTTTCTCCCCAGTATGGCCGCCAGCGGGCTGACTCCTCCCCCAGCCTTTCAGTCCTAATGCCTGACAAATCTACCCCGCCTCTGACTCCACCCCCTCCTGCAGCTCCCCCTCCACCATATCGCCCTCCATCGCACTTTCCCTTTCCCCCTGAAGCGAACTTCCTGACCCTGAGCCGTGCCAGTGCGGACTCTTCCAAAATGGCACATAAAGGGGGACACAGTTTAGCAGAGACGCCCCCGGGCAGTGCCAAGCCTCCATACTCACCAGTGAAGTCTTCTCGGCCAGAGCCGCGCCGAGCGCACTCATGTTCGTCCTCACCACTGCTGTTCAACCCGGCCAACGGGAGGGCCCTCACAAGCCCCCTTGATGAGCTAAATACGCTCTTTAGTTCAGGACGCAGCCTGCTCCGCAAATCCACAACCGGGAGGAAGATCAGAGACAGTGGTGAGTCTCTATGTGTATGTGTGTGTGTTCAGTGGTGGGATATTTTTATAATTGAAAACACTTGCATGTGTCTTCAAGGTATATGGAGAAAGGGTAAAAAAAATCATATTAAGATGCAATTCAATTCAAGAACAGCATCGATTCTGCAGCATTTGCACTCGGGCAACCATTACATAAAACAGAGCACCACTATTGCCCTTTATTTGCTGTGACCAATGACCATAGACCTTGTACCAAATGACCTCACACGCACCTCAAGCATGATGAGTCTACAGAAGAAAGAAGGGAGAAACAGCATTAGAAAGCTATAAGCTGTGACTGAATTTTAAAATGACTCAAATGCCCGCTTGTAGTGAGAATGAACAACTTTGTCCTAAACAAATATTTTTAGTTTAATATTATGTACTAAATATTAAATTCCCAATTACTAAATGAACAACGACTAAATTTATAAAATGAATGAATGGGCGAGTGAACAATGGTCTTGCTCAGAACCTGCCAGTGATGCATTTCACATAGAGCTCGTTTATCAAGACCGATTTTCACCCTCAAGTGCCTTATTAGTTGCTATCGGCATAAGAACAGAAGCAGGGTCATGACTAATTATTTAAACAGCCGTTAGTAGTGCTGGTTAATAGTGCTGATTTTCTTTTAACTTTGGGAGCACACTGTGCTCTTGGCACCCTCATATGATTAAAGTTTTATTACTAAATAGCAGTTATTTTTGTTCAGGATTTAGGCTTATTGCAGTACAAAACGTGCCAGTAAATCATTAATTCAAAATGCAGATGAGCTGTCATTCACAAACATCTGCTAGAAACATTTAGTTACCATGCTCTGCTACTGTAATGGAGCTGGTGCAATGTATAAATATACACATTTTTTATTTTAATAAATATACACATTGTTCCTTACAAAATTGGTGTGTCAAAGAATCGTGAGTGAGAATCGCAATCTCAATTCTAAGCCGAAAAATCATAATTCTCATTTAATAAAGAATCGTGCAGCCCTAAAAGCAATAGGTCAAATATCAATTCAATTACACATGGAGACTCTTTTGGGGATATTGAAGGATGTTTTTATTTAAAGTCTCGTTCTGTTGGGTTTCATGAGGGTTTCACTCCTTTCATTGAGAGCCAGACCGTGCAATGTCAAAAAGAGTCAAGTCATTGTAAATAAAAATAGCAAACATTTATCGCAAAAGCCACAATGCTCTTTGAGAGAACACAGAAGTCAAGTCAATGTGTATAAATACAGCAGGCTGAGGCTTGGCTGTGTGCTTCATCCTCTGTGGAATTGCGCTGTTACCACACTAAAGCATCCCTGTCCATCAAACAAAACCTGACTACTGGCCTGCCACTGCTATGGGTATCCCATGAACACAAAGATGCCTAAATGGCAGTGGTGCGAGTCGCTTGCTTATTTTGGGTTATGGTGAGGCTGCCTGATGACACATTAAAACTGATTATTTTATTATGAAAAGACAAAAAAAACACAGAGGAAACACACTGCTTTCACATTGACATAGTACCTAGTAAATGTGTGTGTGGTGGGAGGGGTACAAGTGATTGTTCTCAAGCTGTGGCGAACCCACAGTGTCCCCTTCCCCCTCTTAACCTTTGTATTCAAATAAAGATCCCTTAACCCCACGCTGCGCCCATCTTATGGATTTATGAGCATCAGTTCACCACGACCCTGACCACGCCTTGGCTTCCCTCTCTGTGTGTGTGTATGTGAATGTCAGGAAGCACTAAAACCATGCACCACTCACTCTGAAAATCCTAAAATCATCTTTTTCAGGGTTAGTCTATGTGTGTGTGTAACTAATTGGAGCAGTATACGTGTATATAATTGGCAGTGAATGATGTATTAGTGAGTGTCACAAAAGCGAGGCTGTTGGATACAATTGCTGAGCATCTTTATTAATGTCCACAATCTAAAAGACAAATGTGATCCAGCCAGTGAGTATATAGAGCAATGTAAGCAATCAAAAGGGCAGAGATGGTAGACAGGCAAAGATCAGCCATTAAAGTAAACATTAAAGCAAACGAATAGGTAAAAAAGGTTGGTATTGCGCAAAATGTAAATGTAAGCTCACGTTGCTTAAGCAGATTAATGCTAATTAGACACAGGTGCACTAATAAGCTAGGTTGGTGGCTTTGTAGGTCTCTGAAGTGGAGCGCTGGAAAACCCAGCCAGGAGTATGACTGGATTGGGAAGTTAAAGTGAGTCTTTCTTTGACTGGTCTGTAACTAATGGCTCACCCTTGATCATACAATTGTGATACAACAAGCATGAATAAACCTTATCCATCTATACATTTAATTTTTCAGGTGTTTAAAGACACACTCCCCCACACACTCCTGCACACTTTTTCACGAAACATTGATTTGATAGCCTATTATTTCTGCTCTGTGCACTGGGGCTGCCAAATTACTTAGAAGATTTAGAATCTAATGCATTTTTAAATTAATGAGGCTATAATTTTATACTGCCATGTACAGAACGAACATTAGCAGTAGCACTACACAAGGTAAATATATTGCGTAAGCAAGGAAAATAACAATAAGGCAATATAAAAATTGTTTTATAATCTCCATTGTTTCAGATTTGTTTAATTTATTTACCCACAGTGATGTCTGTTGTTGGTAATATTAAGCTTGAGTTTACATTTCCTACATTTCTATGCGTGATCCACCTAAAACTCCTCCAGCTTTAACTTGTCTTCACTTAGAAATTATTATTATTATTATTATTAGTAGTAGTAGTAGTATTGTAAAGCCCTCACCAACACACAGGCTGTCAAATTACGTACTTACCCAAATGGCTTCATATTCACTATATATGCTCACTACATTATGGCATTCTAGAACCTACATAGTGCACTATTGCTATAAGTGCCTATTGTTAAACAATCACATAAATACTACTTTTAGGACACATACTTTGTTTGTTTTTATATTTAAATAGGAAATCTATACAAAATAAAAATGTGAAAATAAAATATGCCATAAATGGCATGAATTTATTTAAAGCCCTTTCCCAATCATATTATGATTTATATTATGAAAATGTGGACAGTAAAAGTTTGTTCTGACAGGCCTAGTGTGCATGGAGGCTATGCTCTTGGTTTCCAGTGGGCGATGTTAATGTTAGCTGGAGGTTAACTGCTCTTGTATGCAGAATATGAATGATCATAGATGACGGCAAAGCAATACACACACAAAATAAACCCACATGCATACAAAGAATAAAACATATTGACTTTGCTTGAGAAAGGGCCATAGTACTATAGGAATGATAAACTAATAATAGTGCCCTAGGCTACCTTCAAAAATTTGCATCATATCCACACGGGCTACTTTGTATTTCATTTTCTGCTGAATGCTCAGCCCGTCCAGTGTATTGTATATTAATCTTTGTATAAATCTGTAATCTGCCTTAGTGCAGGGTAAAGGAGCCAAGAACACATATACTGAAAAACACTAGAGTCTTCTAGACTTGATATGTACCTCCTTTACCATTCTTGTTTCCTGTACGAGGGTGCATCTGTAATGAAAGCGCAAGAGTCTGAAAACCCAGGCTCAGAGACCACCCCCTCCCTTCATGGTGGGGGCTGAAGGGGGCACAGGGGGTATTAGCACCAGCCCCATCAATATTACATGAGCAGGAGATGATATAGTCATGCAATATTAAATATCAAAGTCCCCTTGTCTGAGTGTAGGTACTGTAATTTCACAGCCAAATGTAGGCGAATCTCTAGAGATAGAGAGCGTGTATGTGTCATTAAGACAAATGTATGGGACACTAGAGAGGAGGAAATGACTACTTAATTTAGTGTTTGTGTGTGTGTGTGTGCCTGTGTGTGTTTTAATCATCACAACATATGCGTCATCATCCTCATGCTGTTTAAAAGCATGTGTCATCAAATGTGTCCATTGTCACTGTGTTTTTCACAAAGCTGCACACTTTTTTTTGATGCATTCATAGTACACTCCCTCATGATAGTCCAGCCACCTATCTTTAACAAGATGGACAAACATCAGAAGGCATCTCAAATAGATTGATCTACTTTGGACAAACTCACTACTATTATTCCTCACTTTGCATCATGCAGTATTTGTTTCTCTGGCCAACAGTGGTGGATCTGTGATCGATTTTGCTGTATGTCAACATGTTCATTCTGACATCTGTCAGTGTAACCTAGAGGGAGAGGACAACCACAGAGCTGGGAGGAGTCTCTGTGTTCACTCAGGTTCAGCTCCTGCTTTATTAATGAATGACCTGTCGATCATCTTGAGGGAAAGGGGTGTCCTGTGGGGTGTCATGTTCCGGTTTAAAGAGAGAGAAAGATAAAGAAATTGATAATAGAGTGAAAAAAAAAGTATAGAGAGAACCATATCTTGTAAGAATTTTTTTATTTTTATTTGATCTTTAACTGACATACAGATAATTAGTAGTAAACATTTATCATATCATAATGTATCAAGTTCCTATAAAACATCACTTGGCATATTGAATTCTGTTGATCATACATATGATGTTCCAAAAAACAGTAATAGATGTTGACTTACCTCCATGTCAACTCTAGACCATGTTTAGGTTTCCCAGTTGGTGCAGAATTAGAGGTCACAGGAGCTGCCTGAGAGCATGCTGTAATGGAAATGATGGCAGTGTGTTGAGGGGGCAGCTGACCCTCTGTTCTAAATCCATCTCAGATCTAAGCAGGTCTGCGTGCCGTGTGGATTAGCAGTACTCCTGCTGCTTCCGCTGCTTTCTGTCCTGGCGTCAGCACGGGACTCCCATCACTCCGACCGTGGTTGAGCACAGCAGCTGCTGCAGGACTGGATATGGCAGGTGTTTGCCTTCCTTCCACCATGTCATCATGTGGAGGCCAGAGGTCACTGTTTTGACCTGTTAACGTATATGGAGACGTAGTATATGGAACTTTGAACATGGAGATGTTTGATCCAATTTGATGTGTTGATATGGAGAGTTGCACTTTGAATGTGTGTCAATAAAGAGGTATTTTTGGAGTTATAAGTCACAGAAAGGCATGTACCTGTTGGTGTAGTAGATTATTTGATTTGTATAGATTATTTGTTTGATTTTTCTTTCCACAGGTTTCTCAAACTCCAACATGAACCTTCCAGGAAGAGAGGAACAAGGTCCCACCTCTTCATCGCCACAGTTGCAGGACAAAAACGCCAATCACCGCACCTCCTCACCCAACTCCCTCATCCCCGCTCCCATGGAGAACGGCAACCAGATCTCCAACGGTAATCTCCAAGAACTAGCTCTGCCTGAACAGGGATATGCCACAAGATTTGTTACAATCGCTTGCAAAGAAATCTGGAGAAAGTCTTAAGGATGCTATATTTTAATGTCCTGTGTGTTTAATATTGTATGTTACCCTCTGTCTGGGCTAAAGCCTTATATGACACATAAGAAGCTATCAGAGAGGGAGTCTATGATTAGTGTGAAAGGCTCTTGGGTTGATAAAGTGTCTCCCTATGAGCCATCAGTCCACCTGGGGTATTCCTCCATCTCGCTCTCCATCTCATAAATTTGTCCTTTTGTTCCTTCAGTGAGGCTCTTTGGTGGTATGTTCTCTTCTGGAAGTTACCCCTAGCTACAAAGAAAAAAAAGAGTTTCATCAAGTTAATGTCCAGATTAGCATCACAAAGACTACAATTAGTATCACTACTTAATTCTGTACACTCTAGCTGGGGGATTTACAGACGGGTAACAAATTAAATGAAAAACCAACATAAAGTGTCCTAGTAAGGTGTTGGATCACCAGAACAGCTTCAATACACCTTGGCATAGATTCTACAAGTCTCTGGAACTGCACTGGAGGATGAAACACTGTTCTTCCAAAATATATTCCCTCAGTGCTCTAGAGCGCTGTCTAACACGTCAGTCCAAAATCCCCCATAGGTATTCAATTGGGTTGAGATCTGGTGACTGGGAAAGACATAGCATATGATTTACATCATTTTCATACTCATCAAATCATTCAGTGACCCCTCATGCCCTGTGAATGCACTAATTTATTCAAGTTTTCCCTTAAATTTGTCTGTATTTTCACATGCCAGTGTGTTTCTTCCTGTCTCAACAGGGACATTAGAGGATGACGGACACCACAAGTCAAATGCATCCAGTACCTCCACGCTACACAGACACATGGACAGCCACCATACTCAGGTAAACTGCACGCATACACATACAGGCCACTGTCATCCAGCTCTATGGGGTAACGGGGGTCTCCCAGTGGCACAGGTAATCATGGGTAATGAAAGTGAGAGCTGAAAGATCTGTGTCCACCCAGGCCCAGCACTCTGCCAAATGAGGAAGCTTATCTGGAGATTATGTTTACTGCCATATCGCTGCATGCACTGTGGAGAGGGGCGAGTGGCACAGATCCTCAGCAGACAGAGGCCAAAGCTATCACTCTGTCCCCGCGCTGCTTCTCACTGTGTCACTGTGTGTGTTCAGAGAAGGCTAATGCTTGCACTGTATTAAACCTTAATGAAGCAACACGGCAAGAGGTTTCCACCATTGGCATCTCTGACTCTCTCTCTCTCGCATTTTTACTTTTCTTAAGGAATTAAGAATTTAAAAATGATAGGCGATTGAAAACCTATTAGCAAAAATAGTCAGAAATAAGGAAAGGCTGCTGTAAATAGAATATACAGCTGAGTGCAAAAGTTTACATCCCCCATGGATTCTGGATGAAAAAAATCCTCTATTTTACAATTCATCTAAAAAAAAAAAAGAAGTAAAAATGAAATGTTCCAATGTTCTGCAACAAGACAATAATCCAAAACATAACGCAAAATCAACATAAAAAAAAGTTTATAACAGATATGTCAGAAGAAATGGGCAAAGATTGTATAACAGAGATTTCAGGAAGAATGGCAGGGAATATTACAACTGACAGGATTGAAAGACACTATTTAACCATTTTTGTTACTTGGAATAATGAAGGAAAATGAAACACACCAAATGTCTTGTTGGTATAAATTACATTTCTTTGTTTCTTTCAATTTGTCCTAAGGTATGCATATATCAGTCAACACATGACATGTACTGTATGTATTCTGGACGTTTGTCAGGCACAGATGTGAGTAGAAGATGGAGGTTATACCTTAACATGTTGGGTCTGGGATAACATGACACATATAAGGTGACATGTGTGACAGGTGTTATACATCACATGTGGTTGATAGCCAGCATTGTCAGATCAACATCTAATTCATTCCATGCAAATGTCCCTTATCTGCTGCCTAACAGATTTAGATATTCAGCAATGACATTTATGAACTGTCACTGTCATAGCCAGGTAGTGGACAAATCTGGAGGATGAGATCAGATGAGGGTCATAATTGTTGTTAAGTGTTACATTGTTACATACAATCATTCTGCTAATCCTTGACACTGGAGTATGTATGATATTTTTGCATGATGATATTTATGAGTGATGGAAATCATACACACTTTGCATAAGCCTTGGTGCTTTGAAAGAGATTTACAGTGTAGAGACTGTGGTTAAACTGCCCACAGGCCTTTACACCACAATGGCATTACAATCTATTGACTGTACATTTGGAGAGCAATGTTTGTGTGTCCCATATATAATTTCTAAACATTTGTCCATCACTAAGAAACAAGTGGGACTGTCTTTATCTTTGTGTTTGTGTGTCTGTGTGTGAGTGTGAGAGAGAGAGAGAAGGGGGTCGGGGGTGGTGTGGGGTATTTCCAACAGTTTGTTTCAGCATATTATATAGACCTCCCTGCTGTGGGCATCATATTATGCAATATGTGCTATTTATGAATATGTATACTATATAGGTCAGCTTGCTCTCTCCGGCATTTAGGTGTAGTAAACCCACATGAACCACTTGTCATTGAATATAACGCATCAGCTGAGCAGTTATCATTAGCCATAATTACCGTAGCTTCCCTGAGTGGAGATTATTCTTTCTTGCTCTGCCTCTCAGGCTCAGTACCGTCATATGAGCCTTTATAAAGAGAGAGAGCGGTGGGTGGTTTATCAAGTAAAAGACAAGCAATTGCCTCAGTTTAGTCCAAGATGTTCCATGCTAAGACTGAATGAAGCCTGTCATAATTTTTATTTATTTATTTATGAACAGACAAACAGAGAGTATAACCTCAAAGCCAAAGGCTTGTGTAAGCTCCTCTGTGTGAAGCAGCTACAGGCACAATTAAAAGGGTTTTCAGATCCACATTTTTAATATAATTTTTAAAGTATTGCCAGTAAATTCCTCTTTGTGTTTACTAAAACTGTTAAAAGTCTTCTACCCTCCACCTTTAAAATGTCTTTTAATAAATGCCAAGGTTGATGGAGACTTGTATTGAGCGTTTCACTAGTGATATCTATACCTCTCCTGCTTCTAGGAACACTTGGTGCCACAGGTACTCCAGTTACCAGATCCCATTCAACCCTCAATCCCCTTGCTCTTTCACATGATATGACCATTGGTCACATGACTGCCTGGAAACCAGGAAGTGATCAGAGCAGTGGCGCAACAGAGCCATGGCCATTAAATGCCATCTTAAACAATAAACAGGTTGTACATATGCACTCATCTCCTGCGCTTTAAATAAAGCTTTAATTATTCAAGTGGCCAATTAAATATTCACAGGTACAGAATCACCTCTGCAGAGGCAAGTGATCTAAACTCTTGTGCTCTGAAACTGGACACTCTTTTTACTAAGCTGCATAAGCTGGCGTGCATAGGCCTATTCCTTTACTACTAATGCTTTGAGCTGGTAACTTTACACTTGCTTTTTAAAGCTCAACCATCTGTGCCAGGTACACACAAATACAACATTTGGAGAATCAAATACACTATCATAGTATTCTTTTTCTAAAGGCGACCCAAATGCTCAGCCAGCAGAATATGATTTTAAAACCACATTCAAAACTATATCGTTAAAAAATATTAGAATATCTCTCCCTTTTATTTAATTTTCATGTTAGAATATGAAACACATACATAAAATTGCACTGTGCATCCTAATATAAGGAATGCAACTGATAATAATGAAGATAATCTTTAGGTACCTATTTATGCTGCATTATGCAAACAAATCTTTAACATGTTTTTTCTGATACCTTTACTGTACCTACAGCAGGCAGCTCATTGCTCATAGGGTCTGAATGGAGTAGCAGTCCCACCATCTGTGCATTAACTCTCTAGCTAATGCTGTAATGATGGTCCTGGTATTTTGCTCAT
>JAOUQW010000046.1:7033336-7046753 GCA_028565825.1 Olivaichthys viedmensis | reverse complement strand
GTAGAAACGACATTTCATTTCAATGTATACGAGGTATATGGAGAAATTACAATAAAAACCTACTTGAACTTGAACTTGATAATGTTTTTTAGAATTCAGCATAATGTAGATACTTAGAAGAGTTTAGTGAATCAAGCCTTTTTTTCTAATTAAAACTCTTAATTGATATTTTAATGAGTGTGCAGTTTTACTAATGGATTTGAGCAATATGGTTTGCCATTTGAGAAGCTGTTTGCATTTGCTCTGTCTGATCCACAGATCCACTCTCTTCGGTTTTACCTTTTGTCTCCTATACATTGCATCTGTAGGTAGTTAAACAGTGACACAAGTTTTGTTGTTTTGGCTCTGTTCTCCAGCACATTGGATCTTATATAAAACAAGGACTATGATTGTAAAATGTAGAATGACCGCATTAATTTATATTTACATAAGTAATTGGGCATTGGGTGTTATTGTATCATAAGATCAAGCATGTCAAAGGAAATAAAAATGTCTAGAGTTAATTGCAGTTGTAGCAATTGTATTTGGAGTCTGTTTTCATAATCACTTAACATGAGAAGCAAAGAAGAATTTTTAAATGAATATCAGTGTACAATTACATGCATATTGCTTTGCATTATCTTTTAACAGTTCATTACATTCTGTCATCTTTTTTCTTTAGATCATTACATATTTCTGCATGGCCCTGTCCAAAATCAATTCAAACCACAATCAGTCACAATCACAAAACAAGTACGTAACAAAAAGGTTTCATACAGAGATTAGTTCTAAATGACAACATAATGATTTTAGCTTTGGTGGCCTTCTCTCCATGGTGGCTTTACTATGACATGAGGTCTAATATGGACACCATACTGTACTGTATATACTATGAATTGAATTGAATTGAATTGAATTGAACAAGCTATTGTTATTAAAAGTGGAACATATTAACACAGATTGCAGAAGCAGTGAAAGGGCAGGGCTGGGCAAATTCTTTGTTCTGCTGTCTACTATACTATCATTATTCTGTCAAAACTCTGACAGACACATAAGAGAAGAGCCCATGTTTTGAAATTGACAGGTTGAATAGAAATGTAAATTGATGTATTGACCCAGGCCTCTCCCACTCAGTGTGTGTGTGTGTGTGTGTGTGTGTGTGTGTGTGCAGAACAATGTTTCCTGACACATGTAGTACATTAATCACATGTCTTCTTAATTTCCTGTTCTTAATTCCAAAGGCCTTGATATTGTATTGATGTTGTGGTTATGTCTTTGTGTCTGTGTTATTTTAACCTGCTGCTGCAAAAAAATCCCCTCTTCGTCTAGCCCCTCCTTACCCCACAATATATTTCTTTCTCTGGAGTGCAATTGAGTAGACAGAGGGACAGGTGTGGACAGAGGAAATCTCACAGAGGAGCATGACAAAAAGAACAAGGAAGATTCTATTATGTTTATTTAAATCAAGTATTTGTTTCATGCATGCTACTGTATATGCATGCTACTGTGGTTGGTGTAAACATGTATTACATTTGTGTGTGTGTGTGTGTGTGTGTGTGTGTGTGCGTGTGTGTGTGTGTGTGTGTGTGTGTGTGTGTTTATGTTAGTAGTGGAGGTGGAGAATTTCCACATTAACTCTTACGACTGTTGACATTTATCCTGATGAGGGTCACTGATCTATTGCTCTAGAAATGCTGCATTGTATAAAATGGCACTGTCCTCCTCCTCTCTGACTTGCTTTTAATAACCCCTTTTTGTGTCTTTGACCTTTCTCCTATCCAATTTAAAGCACATTAGAATTAACTCTAAGCCCCATCAAACCCTAGCCTCATCAGGATTGAGTTTATATGTGAAAAATGTTCAGAATAACTGAGAATAAACTCTTTTACACCAAGCTTGTAAGTCCTATGTGGTCATGTATGTCATTTTTTGGATTTTGTATGAAAATATCATACAGCCCCATGTCACCATGTGGCCTGAAAGAAATACAGGGGAGCCTCAGTATAGAGGCTCAGCAAATGTTGTTATCAGGATATTTTAAACCCAGTGGGTTTAGCAGGAAATGTTACAGCAGTCCTGGGGCTGCGATTACACGGAAATGGTAGAGCTGGTAGGATAACCACTATTTTCCCTTTAGCTTCCGTCTGTCTCACATTCCCTGCCACCCTCACTCTAGATATCATTTTGAATGAGCTTGACAATGTGTTGCTGCTGCATTTAGATTTAAAAAAATATAACTATATTGTGTTTTATGCTTTCACTTCGCTATATGTTGTGTATACTCATATGGATAGATGGATAAAGAAATGGGTTATCATACTTGTTTTCAGCTGTGTTCTGCATGATTAAACATGGTTAATATGTTCCTGTCATTCAAATCTGACCCATGACACTCACGTGTACCCAAGTCTTTTACCTGTCTTAGTGTAAAAAAAAAGGCTCCAATTTTATTCATACGTATATTTAGAATTAAAGTTTATTATTATTATTATTATTATTATTATTAAAGACATATTTCTATCATCACTGATGTTGGAGTCCCTGGATTTGTACATTAAAGAAAAAAGTGGCACTATAGCACATTTGCTCCATGTATTGTAATACCATGAGAGATAGAATCAGTGTCTTCTAAATACAACACTTCCACCTGTCATCGCCTAATCCATGGTTTCCGCAAGATAAGCCAGCAGTGATTCTCATTCAGTGAGCTGATATCTCTCCATTCATCTCTTCCCTTCACCACCCCATACCATAATATCAGCGTGGCCATCACAGGCAGCCATATAGGAAATCATTCCCTCGCTTTAATGACATTAAAATGGTGTCTGAGGAAAACAAATGATCCATCAGTACACGTTAATTAAAAAAAGCCCCCTGGGAATTGACTGTAATTGCCTATGATATTTGAATGATCATTCCTTTGTCAGCAAAGTCTCACTAAATTAGATAATTCTCAAATGAAAATGACAATCCCAGTCTAAGGGGGGGCCTTTAATTCTCCAGACTTGCTGTAATCAGTATAGGAGACTGATGAATACTGTCTCCTCGATTTGTCGCTGAAAACATTGGTAGTGGCTTCTGATCAAGGGAAAACCTGAGCACTCTTCCCTTTCTCTCCATCCTCCGCCTCCTCTCCCCTGTGTGACAAGCGGATTGGACGCGTACTGTCTGGGACAGTACCATTCTTCCAGACAGGGTCCTTCACAAACAAAACCCTAATGCTCTCTGATCATGGCCAGTGATCCCCCTCTATGCACACATACACATGTACACCTAGACCCACCAAGTGCATTAATATGCAGTAGGCATGTCAGTTGTGACTGTGCCAATCCACTGTTACACACAAATACAGACACACATCCCGGTGGCAGTGTGTCTGGGTTATGATGTCTGAGTAATCCAGTCATTCTTCATTTATTGAAAGGCTTCGCTGGAGTGGGTAACACACACACACACGCACAAACACAAATACACACACACACAAACACACACACACTCAAACTCAAAGAACTAATTTTTAACACTGATTCACTGTTTTTACAACTTTATTAGTTTGTTATATTTAGCTGGTCAATGACTTAGAAAAGCTCTTTTACCAGTGGAGATAAGAATTTCTCTAAATTTGTTGGGTTAAACTTCTGCTCTTTCTTCACAGACTCATCAATTATTCAAAGAGTAACCTTTCCCCCAGTGATTGATGAATTCATGAGCACTTGTTGACAGCAATTTTGTATTCAACTCTTTTTGTCTGGGCAGGTGGGTGTTGTAGAATACACACATGCCAGTATTTACTCTCAACAGAACAGCAAAACACTGAGTTCATAGCCCCGAACCCACAGGAGGTGATGGACAAACAACCCAGCAGTGCACAGGACACAATAGCTTTGTCAGTGCAAATGCTGGTCTGGAATGTGGCCAGTCTTCCAACAGCCCAACCATGTTGAAATAACACTGGCTACATTTTCATACACAGTATTACCTGAAACATAGCGATGTTCCAGCTGAGTCATATGGCAGGTAAGCATCTTATTTCAGTTATATAGTGTATGTTATTTGTAGATAGGTCATATTCTTTGTGAAATATTTAACTACTATTTAGAACATCCTACAAATACTTGTTTAAAATATTAACACATGATTTATTTAGTTTTTTATTTTCACACCCCTTTAATCTACCCAAGTAGCACTGACTGGGAGGTTTTCCTTTAACTCCTCTTTCAGCATAATTATAATGGTGTGTATCATGGTGGACGAACACACCCTCCACCCCCAGCAGGTCAACCAGACCCCAGAACATGTGGGCCATGTTGGGCACTGGGGCAAAGCTGTTGGCCTTATCCAGTATGGAAGAAAACTGTCAGGATATGTCTCCCAAGGGGTCATCCGAAATAAATTCCCCCGGGCACTTGAGGCATTTGCATGCACAGCAGGTCCTGCTCCTGTTTTGGAGAAGTACTGAGCGCCAACAGCACCCACAGAAGTTATGTCATACCAGCCTTCAAGTTCACGTTCATGGCAGCCTTCATGGAGCGGTGGAGACTTTTACACAGGCCATTAGTCTGCCGCTGGTATGCGGTGGTGCTATGGAGCTTTATTCTGAGTTTTTTGGCAATTTTGGAGTCTTGAGGTGAATTGCAGGCCACAGCTATAAGAGGCATCAGATGGTGTGTTGAACCTGGCAACCCAGGTGTCAATAAATGCTCAAGCCAGTTCGGTAGTTGTCCTTCAACACCAGAGGCACAGCCTTCAGCTACCTGGTGCTTCTGTCCACCAATACACAGGAGAGAGAAATGGCACTCAATTCAGGCAGCCGTCCAGTCCTGGATTTCTTATCTGAGGCCTTGCCATACTTGGCAGTAACCAAATTCTGTGAAGCTTTTCTTACCTGGATGCAAGAGGCAGGGAATAGCATCAAAAACATGCTGTCTCCAGCCCAAGGGTACAATTGGCTATGGCTGACTGGTGGAGACATGCATTGGAGTGAAATCTGATAGCTGGACCACTGGGTCATAAACCTGGTCAGCGGCCTTAAAGTAATCCAAACCCAGGTGGACTGCATCAACAACCACCTAAAAAAGGCAGTCAGTAGTGAATTTAGAGATGTAGGCCAAATGCCACTGTTGATGAGCAGATGATGGCTCTGAAACTTTGGACATTGCAAAGATCAGTGGTTTGTGATTTATAAATACTTTGAACAGTCAGCCTTCTAGATAAAAAAGTGTCAGTAATATTTAGGCAAGTGGCTGCGAGGCACCATCGACTAGCTGTTCATAAATGGCCCCAACAACATAGCCTGAAGCAGTCTTGAGACTTGAACCCAAATAGACCAACAGAGGTGATGACTGCTGTCCTGGGGACATCTTAAGTGGACAAGCACTTTGTGGTAACTGCAGATAAGGTCCATTTTTGAAAAAGTTTGGACAATCAGGACAAAAACACTTTTATGTGCAGAACTAGGTAACAGGAGTAGTGGCGTCACTGAGATGACGGTAATCACCACTTGGCTGAGAGACTCTGTCGAGAGGAATCTCAAGTAAAAAAACACAACCACTAACTATGCCGGTGCTTGAAGTATGTAACTAATGTTCACGTGTTTCTTATTACAAGTAAGTACACACTGCTAAACAAAGTCATGCCACTACCTATTGTAAGACAACATCACTCTCCCATACTGCATGGGGATTATTATGTAAATGTCCCATACATCTTTCAATCTGTGACAACAAGCATACCATATCGTTAATTTTAAAAGTGATGATTGGCACAAATGTGTGTGTGTGTGTGTGTGTGTGTGTGTGTATGTTATGAGGTTATATGTAAGCTCAATTCAGTCTCTCATTCAGTGTTCATGACTGTAAGTTCAATCAAAGTAGTTGGTGACAGTGTGCATTATGTCACCCACAAACGTTCATGCCAGTGTTGGATTCCTATGTCTTGTCTGATCTTGAGATGGTTGAAAAGAAGATAAAGAGCTGTCAGCCTCAGAGACCTCCACCCCCTTTGTGTGTGGGTCCAGAGCCTTGCAAGACCTTCTCAACAATGGCTGTGATTAGCAGGCAGCGCTAGCAAGAAGCATGTCTCATTTACTGACACTGTGTTATGTGAGCAAGCCATGTATCTCAACCTGTGTCAGTCTCAAAGACCTCCACCCCCTTTGTGTGCGGGTCCAGAGCCTTGTAAGACCTTCTCATCAATGGCTGTGATTAGCAGGCAGCGCTAGCGAGAAGCATGTCTCATTTATTGACACTGTGTTATGTGAGCAAGCCATGTATCTCAACCCATGTCAGCTGGCCCAAGAGCACCAAGGTCATCTGTCTGTGGAACAGAACGTGAGCACTGTCTTACATGGTGCCACTGATTCATGAGCTCTAAATGAATTTTTGATCTGAAAGAGTCTTACCTATCTTAAGCCTGTCAGTAAAATGATCATGCTGCAGCTAGCACCTTCTAAGGAATGTACTGTACGTGTACATATGTGTGTCTTTGTCTGTTAGAGAGAGAGAGAGAGAGAGAGAAAAGGATGTTTCACTCAGTAAGCAATGCTCTCCTTACTTTAACTGTGTTTCATGTTTTTGTTGTGTTCATGTGCATTTAGAGGTACTGAAAGGAAGAGAGAGGGATAGAATGTTGCCTGTAGATTTCCAGGTAACATGATTTGTCATAATTTAGTAAAAAATACTTTCTCCACTTTAACCGTGTTTCTGTTGACAAAAAAAATGAATGAGCTGTGCTGGCACGACAGGGCAACTCTAGTGCTCTGCTGTATTTGGCGCGCAGTTTACCTGTCTCGTTATGTTACGCCTCTCTCTTTTCCAAATAATAATTTGTACTGGGAATCTCTGACACTGTCGGAGCACTGACAGGGATCAAACTCTGACCTCCTGCTTATTAGATCGTGACAATAAGGATTATATTTAGCACAATGTACTTACGCCTAATTGTAGCTCTTATTAAAAAGTAATTGATTCTCCTCTTCTGAGACAGACAGGCATTAGAAGGAGGGAACAGAGTGTCCAGTGTGAAGAAGAGACAGAAAAAGAGAGGGGATCTCCAGAGAAGGCTTTCTAGAGGTCACCTTCATACACACACACATACACACACACACACACATACATAAAGAGGCTGTGAATCAGGTTTTACAGGAGTGTCTCAAGGTTGTAACTCCCTAAATGTACGAAATGTACTTGACCCACTTTGATGTAAATAAAATTTGGATTAAATTTGGTTTATTTCCTGATGAGTCACTGTAATGAGTGAGAGAGTAGACACTCATTTGACTGTAGACATGATGATTCATGTGCCACTTAATTGGACAGTGGTGGCTCAATGATTAAGGTTCTGAACTAGTGATGAGTAAGTCCCAAGACTGCCACTGTTGGGCCTTTGAGCAACACTGAGCTTGTTTGCTTGGATTGTATCCTGTCTCAATTGTATGTCACTTTGGATAGAAATGAATAAATGTAAATTTGGGATCTACAAGCGGGCAGAGCGATAGATCATTTTAACCAATCTCTCTCTATCTCATCTTGCATTTGTCTAAATGGATCATGTTACGAGGATATATCTTACACAAAGGAGACATAAGTCTACCTCTTTCCCATAGTTAAAAGAAGAGTGACGGATCACAGCTGACACACATCAGATTGTGTACAATAAGAAAAGCACCACTGTTGCGCAGCAAGCAATAAATCAGCCTCTGTGGATGTGTGACGAGTGAAGGAATGCTAAAGACCTCTTACTCTGTTGGTACAGTGTGTTATGGTTGGGGAGTAGCCATGTGAGCTGTCCCATAAAAAAATGTCCTTTATTCTGTTGCACAGCACTCACTCCCCTCTCTGTCCCTCAGTGCCCCCTGTCTGACCCCAGGGACACATTTGAGTGTGTGTGTGTTAATCTCACCAAGACAAAATGTTCAGAAGTTGGCAGAAGGCACACACTTATTGAATCATTTAACTGGGCAGAGAGCATACACTTGAAGATCAGTGTCCGGTGGCAGGATTCAGAACGAGTGCGCTATGTCAATCTGAGATTGGAAAATTATGCTGTTAACATAGAAGAGTCTGAATTTGCCGATGTAACCAAAAGACATACAAAGAGCCAAACTTCAGAACAACTTCAGAACTTTAGAAAAAGTCCTAGGTGGCACTTAATAAAGGGCACTGCAGGGATTGTTCCTGCTCTATGCAATGCTTATGGGAGAAAAAGTAAGCGACTGCTGTTAATTTATACCTCAGCCGGACTCTCTCTATATTCTCCCTAAGCTGTGGAGGTACACTAACACCTTTAGATATTAATAGAGGAATTAACGCCTAGCACACAGTGTCCCAGCCAGAAATTCACTGCTATGAGAAGTTTTGGAAGATCAGTGTTTCATGACACATGCATATAATAGAACAGATAATATGTGCCAGTCAGATAGTGGATTATTAGGTCAAAAAAATGATGTATTGTTAATTTCATTGTGAAATTTGGAATTTATATTGTAGGAGGACATTAATATTGAAACAAGCCTTCTGTGCTGTATGCAATGTGTGTGTGAGGATAAGGGCGAGACTGACGTTTTGACTTATGATGTGGCATTTGGAAAAGGAATTATTCTTAGTTGATGTAGTTATGTATTCATGATGCTTACCTTCAGGGAAGGCACTGTGACTCTCAGTAAAGTGGCTCCTGGCTGTGCCCTCGACTGGCAGCAGTTGTACTGTGTTCTCATCTGAGGAACAGAACAGAACACCATGCAAAGCTTCTGTACTTTCCATTCGATTTTCACTGCTGGTACCCCCTGTTCCTCAGAACTCAATGAGCAAAGTTAGACAAGGCAAAAAGAGAAAATAAACTTTTTTATGCTTTACAAAGCAGACAGCAGAGGTAAGAGATAGACAGAGAGGTTTTTCCTTCAAAAGAGGAATGTTAACCAGACCCAGAGTACTTCTTGCTGCATGGAAGCGCAGTTGGTAATAATAAATGGGTTATCAGCGTAAATGTTGTGAGCGACATATCTGCTCCTATTTCTCTACAGGGCGGATTCTTCTCTCCAGCTGCAGAGAGCAAGCATGCTGTGGAGCGTGGATGATCAACCTCTTTACTCTGTTTTATTTTCTCAGAAATCAAAGCAGTGTGGAGAAAAGGTCTACCAGTCAGCCAGATAACGAGAACAGCCTGGCACTCCATGCTCCCACTAGCACGCCCGTAGCCATGACAACAGGTGCAGCACTGCTTGCCCTGCAGTTAATACAGGTGTTTACTGTTGGGAGAGTGTTAAAATGACTCTCTCACACGCGGCCCTTACACAGAAACTGGTCATGTGACTTGTGTGACCTGAGGGCTGAAGTGTCCTCAAGTTTGCTAGCTGTTCTGGGGCAAAGTGCTCCTCTTAGTAAAGTTCTACCTTTACCAGTTAGGAAATTTGGCAGGGTGTGTGTGTGTGTGTGTGTGTGTGTATGTGTGTGTGTGTGTGTGTGTGTGTGTGTGTGTGTGTGTATGTGTGTGTGTTGAACGTGGAGGAGAGAGTTGTTTTTGTATGCAGCTGGCTGACACAGGTGCCTACAGAAATAACTGGCGCCTATCCAGGTATGGATTACAAGCACCATACTGGAGCAAAACAAGGGAGAGAGAGAAACAGAGGAAGAGAGAGAGTGAGAGAGAGAGAGAGAGAGAGAGAGAGAGAGAGAGAGAGGAAATGGGGGAAAGAGGACAAGAGAAAGCGATAGACAGAGGCATAAAGGTAGACAGCAGTAGACTAACTGTCTAGATGGGTAATGGAGGTGGAAAGCCGGTTTCGAAAAAAGAATCATGTGCACTATAAATCCCCTTCCCCCGTCCCCCCAACCTCCTGCCTCTTTGGCATGGCTTGGCAGACAGACTGAAATGCATTAGCAGTCTGGCTAAAAATAAAGAACTACTCAGATTCCATGCCTGTCCTCCATTTGACTATTCATTGTATTGACACCCCCCAGTCACAATGGGCACATACTCCTGCCATGCGCTCAACTCATCTTCACCTCATTTACCATCATCATAGGCATCCATCTTGTCAATATCTTTTACCATCACCCTTCTTCATGTTAATCAGAGAATCACAATGAGCTTGCTGTATGTGGCCCTGAGATTAGATGACAGAGGTGTTTACACTCTGCAAAGCACCATGTGTTCCAGAGTAATGCAATACAGCATATGTTACCTCCCCACAAAACCCATGAAATGTATACTTAACAGCTAAATTTAATATGTGTGTGGGAGTCTTTGTACAGCTGTAAGAGTTAATGCTGAGGCATAAGAGAAGCAGGTTAATTTACTCGTAGCCAAGCCTGTAGGTTTCTCCCAGTTAAGTTCCTTTCAGCAGGAACAGGAAAGAGGCAGTAGTATACTTTGGAAATCAATCTGGTTTCATATCAAGAAAGGGGGATGGGGTGCGGTGGGGTGGTGCCTCAGAACGAGGGAAGGCAAGAGGAATGGTCTATAGAGTTAGATATACATGGATATAAGAGGTCTAGAAAGGAAAGGTGATCAGGTTAGGCTTTATTAGCCCCATAAGCAGTGTGATAACCTGTCTGGAAAGTGTTGTAAAAATAAGAACAAGCCTGCAATCAATCAGAGTGGTGAAATAAAGCTTGAGTAAGCTATCATTATAGGAGGCGTGCTACATCAGCAGACACTGTTAATATGCAGTAGCAATGAAAGCAATAGGCACTGATAATACTTTACTTAGGTGCAGTGTTCACAGGGCTACATAAAACCTACATAAGCCTTCCCTGACAACTAACATACATAAACATTTAAAAACACTTATTCCAACAGAGTCATCTGTCATAAAGATTGCTTTTGTCAGTATTGAAGTTAAGTTGACAACACCTGAGTCAAGCGACATGTTTTTTGTTGACATAAGGTTGTGTTATGACACTTTCTGGGATGACCTACATTAGAACGTCATGATGGTACGTCAGAGTCCCATAACGGTTATGATGTGACATGTCAAATATCAAAACCAAACTCATCATTTGGCAGGGCATCTTTTGAAAGCACTCACCTACATTTTTCAAATTAATCTCAGTTAGCAAGCTATGTCACATCATCACCATTACAGTATGTGACTCTGACATACCAAAAGTACACTGAGCTACAAAGTCAGTTATCATGACGCGCTAACGTAATTTAGCCCGGAAAGTGTTGTAACACAACCTTATGTCAACAGTAATGTATGTCACTTGAATCGGGTGTTATGTCAAAATCGACCATCCTTATGATTGCTGATACCTATTGCAATAAGCCTTTATAAATCTTAATGTAGGTTTATGTCAGTTGCCATGAAGGGCTTACTTAGGTGTCATGTAGCTTTATGAACATCACTATTCAGTAAAGTGTTCCACTCAAGTAAGTACTTTCATAAGTTCAGTCTTTTTTACTCTCTCTATCCTTTCCTCTTTTCCTCCTTCATGAGTGGGAGTGAAGAGAATGTTAATGCCTTATACAGTGTTGGGTAGATTACTAAGGAAATATTATCTGGTATGGATTACAAATGACATGATTAAACATCTTTTAAATTACTTTAGAAATGCGAAATAATCTGATTATTTATGGATTACTTTTAGACCACTACTAAAAAGAACAAAGAATAAGAATGAAACATTCCCTTCTCCCTCCCCACTTTTCCCAAAATCACACACAATTGACATTACCTCAGTTATAGTAACAGCTATGCAGTGACAGCTGCGGTTCATGGGCACATTCAGTAAATTACAAATGAATGATTAATTGACATCAACATTATGTTATCCATAATACAAAATCTGATTATGCATATTTTCAAATGTATCCTGCTCTCATTACAAGTACTTGATTTTTGTAATCAGATTCCGTAATCTGCATTAAATGTAGTCCATTACCCAAGTTTCAACAAGTTTCAACACTCCTACCTACGTACACAGTGTGCAGGTGATGCTGCTTTTGATTTCCTCCAAGCTGACCTGAGATCAGGATTAAGAGGTGTCTCTGAGGCATTCCTTCTCCTCTTATCTCTCCCTGTCCAAAGCATGTTCCCTTTTAGTTCCTTGGAAAGGTGTGGGCTCCTGTGTTAACAGCCTAGAGCAGCACCATTCCAATGCATAGCTGCTCATTATCTGTCACATTGTCACACATGTGAGTTTGCCATCATCGAAAGGGAATGTGTTATCAGTGTGGTCCAACTACGTATTAGGAAACTCAAACACACAGCCATAGGAATGCCACAAGGCCTAAGAGAGAGCTTATCGCCTTCAAATAAAGCTGAGCCAGTCTCCAAAACGATGTTAGGGTAAGAAACACAAGAGTGTACATATGACAAGACCAGCCGGAGAACATTTCTGACTAAGGAAATGCAAATAGTTTTTTTTAAACTGCCTGTAACTGTGGAAAAAGGCAATACACATAGAAAGCCCTTTAGGGGCTATTTAAAAAATTCAGTGCTATGCAGGACACCTTGAACAATAGCTAACATCCTTTCCTACATTTCTGAAATTACTTGTGGGCATGCTATTGCTGTAAAGCATATAGACCACTTAACAGATAATTGCATGATTGCTTTATATGTACATTAACTTAGTATTCCTTGTATTTTAGGCGCTGTGGATCCAAAATGCATTACGAATGATCAGGATACCACTGCAGACAAAGATGTTATTTTTCGTCTATTCCAAAAAGCACTGAGTATACCTAAACTCAGTAATGTAAGAAACAGGCTTTCTATGTCTGAATATTTATGAAGAGGTCAAATGTAAACAGTATGACATGAACTGTCCTCTCCTTGTTCTTTGATTCTCATGTCTGGATTGGGTACCAAGTGTCCTTCTCTGACACATAGCCAAGTCTTGGACTTTTACATAAGAGTTGCGCTGGTAGGATGATGCTATAAATGGCACATTGCTGTTTTCTAAGTGTCCCTGCTGTTGTGTGATCTGGTGGTAACGCAACATAGCTGACCTGGTGCTGCCTGTCTTACAAAGGACAGAAAAGACAGATAAGCTGGATGAATTAAAACTGCACTTTGTTCCATCTTGCTGTACCGGGCAGGGACACTCAGTGACAAATGCAAATGACTTTTAAATACCAGACATTATGGCACAGGTCAGATGGAACTGAATAACTGATGGTCTTGACTGTGCATCTGTCTGCTTAATTTGATTTGCCCAATTTAAATCAAAGGCCTTTTGGTCTTCATGAAATCAAAGCCAGTAGGTTGAAATAAGGCAATAAAATTGTGTGTTTTGCTCTTATTCAACAAATGGCGTCAGGTTCAATTCCCTCCACTTCATGTATATGTAAAAAGTACCTTTAAAATCTGACACACACACACACACACAAACACACACACACACACACACACACACACACACACACACACACACATGTGCATAGTGCAGTGTGCATTGGAACTGGAATAAATCAGACTATCATGAAACAGGAC
>JAOUQW010000046.1:7001356-7016421 GCA_028565825.1 Olivaichthys viedmensis | reverse complement strand
CAAATGTGCTTCGCTACCATCTTGTGCATTACTGGATTTTGCAACAAAACAAAAAACTAACATCCTGACATGCTACAAAATTGTATTTTATTTGTAGACAGATTGATGATCACTACAATACACATTTATCAAGGTCAAGTGGGCACAAATATATCAGACTTTATATTTCTGAGTATTTCTGGCTTTGAGCATGCTATGGGCAACACTGAATGGCGCACAGTAGAAGGTGTGTGTCAGTGAGACATAGTGAATAGTGATTTGAGGAAAGTATTCCCTATGCTACATTACTATTCATGCTCTATACTTTTCTAAGTGTGCATGCTGAGCAACTACAGAGTCATTTCAATCATCTGTAACCGTTTAGTATTTAATAGGACCAATTAGTGAGTGTAACTGGCCCAAAAGAGCAACTTGCATTGGAGGAGACATGTGATGAAAGATGAGAGTCTTGGCACATTCAGAGAAAGTTTCCCCTCATGGATTCTCTGTCTATGTCTCTCTCACACACAGAGCTAGAGCTAGTGAATAAATTGATGAATAGATGGAATTATATACATCTGAAACTTGGTTTAGGGCTAGGATTTAGTGTTTGCTGTGTTAAATAGCTATTGTGTTATTATTTACAAGCAGAGACAAATATTTATGAGCATTAGGATTGGCATTTGCACAGGCAGGCGTGTTATTAAAGACATGGGTGAGAAAAGTCACAGGCCCTGCGGCATCTACAATACTGGCTCCATAATCAACTGCAGACATACAGTATCCCTGTGCGTAGAACAGCACTATTACAGAAACTAAGATACTCAGACCTGGCCAAACTACCATCCCACACTCAACAACCCTAGGCTCCTTCTTCCGTGTGCCTTTTTATTGTGCCTTTTATTTTGTCTACCTCACCTCAACACCCACCCACTGGCCTCCTGGAAGAGACCAGACTGGGATATTTTATCAAATTCCAGACTTAATTACCATTTTAATAAGCATGGGCTTAAGAATTAATAATCCTTTAACATATGGTTTAGGTCAGAATATGATAATCCCACTAGTCAATTACATATTCTGCCATAGTCTGGGTACAACGCCATAACTGATACTCACGATCATATGATTTGACTTCATCTCACATTATTTTTATGCTCCTTCTGCCATTAATTATATTAATTAGAGAATAAAGGTCTGAGCTATGTGTCTGTGTGTGTGGTGGCTCTAATGGTTTACAGTGTTCCCTGGGAAGAAAAGATGAATGAAGACATCTGCTGCCCTGATAGGCTGGGCCAGTTTGATGAAGTCTTCCATGACTGCATAAACACAGGCAACAGTCAAGACATGACTGAACACACAGACACTGAACATTTCTTAAATATTGTTACCGTTTTATTGCATGTGGCTATTTAGAATAATTACAGTTTCCAAAGCAATACTAACTACATTAAGATTAAATTATATCTTAATAGCATCACAATGTGCAGTATATGAAATATGTACAATGGAAGACACAGCAAAAAAAATAAAATAATAAAAAATCAACCAAGGCTCAACATAGTCATCTTTTCCATACTGAGAAATAACATAGATAATGAGAATAAGAACACTGCTGAAATCACTGGTAAGATCCAATAACAAAAAAGTTTTCATTTAAAGTTGGCTGAAAAAAAAACCCTTTTTAAGGTTTTAGCAAACTTTATGAACACAGTATTTATACATTTGGTTTCTTTCTGTAAACTAATCTTTAAAAAATGTAAATATTGCATATGCCATATATGAATTTGTACCTACGTAGCTAGATCTTCTCTCATATCAAGTATTGTTCAATTACATTTGTGTTTCTCTTTTTTAATGTTACAGCATTATAAAATATTTCCTTAGTGGCGGTACAGTTTGCAAACACTTACAAACCTAGCAAAGAATTAGAAAAGAAAAGCTCCAGGCCAAACTTTGGTGTTTGGCAAGTACCTTCATTAGTGCTTTAACTGTTGGGGAAATTCATTTAAACATATACTGCTTATGTACAAAAACATAAAAGTTATATATTTAACTTAAAAAAAACTTTCCAAGGTCACAACTGCACATCAGTTGCATTATCAATATTTTATATATACATTATTTACAGCTTTTCAGGCAAGCATTTTCTTATATTTAAACAAGTCGTTTAAGTCTATTTCGTTTTGCTAGTTAGTTTTGTCTGTTTCATTTTATTGTGTCAGTCTTACTTTTTACTGTTTTTTGTTTCATTTCACTTTGTCCGTGCTTTGCTCGTGGGGAGCTGCAGAATACTCTACATTCAAATTTGTCTTGTGTTACAATCGAAGGACTTTGTAAGTGCGAGACAAAGCTCTGCTACTGACACGGTCCCTGTCTGACACAGAGCAGCAGCAATGCTTTAAAGCCTCTCAAGATGTCCCTGAAATATGTCTGTCCCATTCACCACCTGCTCCACCGGAGTACCTCAGAGCCAATCAGATCGGAGCACATGGAGCTGGCTGTCCTTGTCTAAAGCAGCGGAAAGGCTGCGATTTCAGAGTGAGGATATTTAGTGGTGAATAAGGGCGAGTTAACAGGGGCTTCTGGGTCATTAACCATATAATGGTGGTGGGTTAAAGTGTGTTTTTGTGCCTAGGCTTGTCTATGTGGTGGACACTTGCACACTCACACACTTGGTTTGAGCGTGTCTCGAGTGTGCACTGTGAGTGTATCTGCTTCTGTCTGGCTGGTTTCATTCCAAACTTATCTCCTTTTCAGGGAGCCTGCTTTGCATATGTGTATGTGTGTAAGGCAGCATAGCACTGCTTCCCCTGCCATTTACTAGCACTCATAAATAGAATTATATTAAAATCCTTTAAATATCTGTGTAATACTTAGAACAATAAGAATAGTAATCTAAGAAATCTTTGATTGCAGAGGAAGTCACTATCTATGGTGAAAGCCACTCCTACTGCCCTTAGAGACATTCATTTTTCATGGCGAGCGGTCTATCTTTGATACTTGAATGTGTATAGGTCCATAACAAATGTCCACAACAAAAGAAAACACTGTTTGACAGTCAGTAAGGCTTTGGATTGGAATTTACGACAACATTCAGCACTGAAAATAAATAGTTTTTCAATATATATATATTTTTGTCATATGCAAGTCAAAACCTGGTTTTATTCTGAGGTAGGGTTTTTCAGCGACTGGTTACAGTTAGTTGGTGAAGATTGTGATGAAATGCCATCTTGGTGCACTGCTGCAACCGCTGCACATGCACACGCACACGCACACGCACACACTCTGACATCCAAACCACACCTGTTAATGCACACATATAAATAAATAAATACGTGCCATGTGCAACATGTGTGTGGTTATGTGGTAGGTATGTGTGTGTCTGTGTATGTACACTTGTATGAGAATGTGCAGATGTTACACTCTAGGTTTGATTCACAGGTTGTTGAATGAGGGGGACACTGGCCTCTTAAAGTCCAGAGCACTTAAACAAAAACCAGTGGAGCATAAACGAGAAGAACTGCAGAGTCTATAGGGGAGTGAGTGTAGCGTGACACACAGACAGATGTGGCGTCCAGCCTTTGTGTTTGCAGGGAGTTCGAGTCATTTTCAGAGCAGCACAAAGATCGGGGACTGCGTCCCTGGGGCAAAGATCAGGTCCAGTGTCCATGTTGCCATGACGATAGCCGTTCATACAAGTTCAGGGGTCAAAGATCAGGGGAGAGTTGAAGCAGCAGCAGCAGCAGCAGCGCGGCCCATCTGTCCGCATGGCCACCTCTCTTCCTTCCTCCTTGTATCTCTCGCTCCCTACTGAAGAACTGAGGGACCACGGCAGGAACGGAGTCTGGATCTGTTTAGTCTGAGGAAAACAACAAGAGAAAAAGAGAGAGACAACAGATTAATGTGATGACCATAAACACATCCAGACAGACAGAGACAGAGACATTCCCCGGATTCACTTGGGCCAAAAACTTAAGCAGCACCAAATAAGCAATAAAGCAATATTTTTCCAACAATAATGATCCAACATTCAGAACACAGGGAAGTCCATGCCTACACTTTCGACTCACAAATTGCTGACTTTTAAGGACTAATTTTTACAGTTTTCTATATGTACACGTGACTTGAGTTTTCCACCACACTCTGCCCCTCCCGCTCTTCTTTACCAAGTAAGGAATGTGCACTCCTTTGCTGCGAGCAACTGAAGTGGCAGGTGCTCTGAGAGAACACAGATGCTGGCATTTAGTGTTACACAGCTGACGGTGAGAGCTTTCCCATGTCTCTGAACACTGGGATACAACACACCCTTTTTCTCAGATACTCTTGCATTATCAAAGTCAGTTTGACACTGACACCACCTCTGAGACACAGCAGTAACACATGCATATATTATTAATCTAAACATTAATAAAATTCCTAATAAACACAACACATTTCATCAAGATGATATGTAATTAGACATCAGGGATGTATAAATATGAACCATAAGCACTTTCTCTTATAGCATCTTGAGTGTCTGGCATGAAAAGGATTGCTGGCATGACCTCTCACCCTGTGTACTTGTGAGATTTCAATTTGCATGAGGGCCTCAAACTGGGCGGAAGTATTCGCTCAGCGATGCAGGCCTCTCCTTTCTGCCACACAGTCAAACCCCCACAACAGTTTTTTTTCCATCTAGAACAAGAGCCGTTTTTACAGAGATGGACTTGGTATCCCCCCCCCCTCCTTCATTGACGCCTTCGGCTATACAACAAGCGACAATCTCTACTATTATCTCGCCTGCCCACGCACAGTCTACACACTATATCACAACATCCCCTCATGCTGCAGTCCTGGCCACAAGAGAGCTGCTTGTGCTGCTGCATATTAAGAACTCCCAAAGCCCATTAGGATATACACAAGGTGAGCTATGAATCAGGCTTGGACTAAATGCTGAGATAGGCGGAGTGGCAGACTGAGGGGCGTCTGGGTTTAGCAGGAAGACATGGTCTCTCATGTTCCTCCTCATCTGATTGATCACTCGGCACTCCAAGTTGTAGCACTTTTCCACTAACAAGGTGTTGGTGCTGGTTCTGGAGATGATGCCTAATCTAAGAACCGTTTTGTGCGTTTTCACTGCTAAAGATCCGGTTCTTGTCCGGCTCCTGCACCAAAATTCTGCTGGTCTGAAAATAAGAACCAGTGATTTCAGAAGCTTTGTGGTGGGTCATTTCATCAAAAATAACGCAAGTTATTTTCATGACCGCCATTAAAATAAAGACGTGAACAGTTGTTAAGATTGTTGAAAAATATAGCAAAATTAAATATCGCAACCAGGAATCAGTGGTCTGAGGAGGAAACGATGTTTTACTGACAACTGCAATGAACTAAACAGGAGATGCACTGCTAATGCTACTGCTAACAAAACTTCATTTGAGCAGCTGCACACACAGCTATAAGCAATAAAAATATACAATACAACTTGAAATGTGAAAACAGTACGACTTAAAATCTTCACACTTGTTATTTCTTTTACACCATGCATTAGGAAACACCAACATTAAAAAAAAAAGCGGGTCGGTTCTTAAAAAGGTGTGCTCTTTCCTTGGTACAGCAACCTCGTGCCAGGGGAAAGGGTGTATCTTTGTCAATGGGCTTCCAGTAAAGGTGATTACTGATGTGTTTTCCCATAGCTGGTCTAAAGAGAGTGTGTGAAGAAGACCAAGGCATCTTCCTTTCCTCACTTATCACTAGTAGTAAAAGCTAATCTTCCTGAGCCAGGGCCAATCAGAACATAATCAAATTTGATCGAGTTCTACATGCAGCACAGTCAGGGTCAGGTAAATGTTGCCATTGATCAAGCCTGTCTACCTCAGGACAATACAGAGATCAAACAAAGCATCTAAACACATTATAAACAGCAGCCTACATTGACCCAATGTGAGGATGACTCTCCAATATGGGGTAGATCAATAAGCATACAGACACTGACCACACCATGCCAGGTGGTCTGTTTTAATACTACTCATAAATAGCCACGAGCCCCCCCAACACACACACACACACCACTGACGTCACGGAACAAGAGTCATATGAGTGGCGTTGACCTGTCTGTTATTCTACCGTGTGTGTGTGTGTGTGTGTGTGTGTGTGTGTGTGTGTGTGGTGGGGGAGTTAGATCAGGAGGGCAGTTTGAATTTCACAGAGCTAATTAAGCAAAAGGAAGCCGAGCAATTCAACGGATGTCCCATTCTGCTCCGGGGAGGCGGAAAAAGCAGCGAGTGGACAGGGGCATGGGGTAAGCGATGAGGTCATGGAACTGCGCCGGAGTCAGAGCTACTCATGGAGGGACACTAAATGCCGTTTTTCCACCAGACGGTGGGGCACGACTCGGGTCGGCAAATTACCCATAATCCTTCACGTTGTCGCCATTTCCACCGCAAAGCGAGCCGCGCCGTACCTACGTACCTGTGCTAAATTTGGTTACACTTCCTGCCCAGGTACTAGCGAGCGGAGCCGGGATGTATGGGTGGAGCTAAAAAATAGTGCAGACCATCGACTGGTCAAATGCGATCACACAGAAACGTTTCCTACTCTTTTCAAAAGTGCTTTTCCTGGTGGATTTAAGAGGCAACACCACAGTTTTAAACAGCAATTTAATGTTTCAGTTTCATTTCTATTTACTAATACACAATAATGTTTTCTTATCGCTATTTAGCTTAATCTTCGTTTCTTTACCGTGATCCAGTAAATATATAGATATCCGCCAGTAAAATCACCATCTTTAGTTAGGGCAAATTCCAATGTCTTCCTGTTCACTTTGTTTGCACCCTAGATAGGACACACATGTCTCATTATAATATGTTGAATAGACAGAAGACTTCAAGGAGGGGAAGTGATAGGGAGAGGCGGTGCGTGTGTGTGTTTTTGTGTGGTGGTGGTGGGGTTGTGAGAGTTTGTTACCACCCCCAATAAACCCAGTCCTGGAATTTTGACATTAAGGTGTCTATTGTTGATGGGACAACTTTACCAAGTGCAGTATCATCCATAACCAACTGCAAAATGCCCAGAAAGTTTAAAGGCCAAATCACACCGAAAGTGTTTCTCAAGAGCTTTTAGTTGTCTGTCTCAGAATTTTAACCCACATTTTTGCTCTATAAGACACGCTATGATTCGCTGTGTCTATTTGTTTCACTTCATAGATCACACGCTCCAACAATGGCGTGAACTTTATTTAAAGTCATATTCCACAATGTTATAATTATGAAGCCTGTAACCTAGTCGTAGAGCAAAGCGTTCGTACAGTATTGATACTCATTACACCAACATGGGGTACCAGAATAAACAAAAAATATCCCATTGTTTCATGTCACATTTTTAAGTGAGCTGTGTTGTAATTACAGCTGGCCCAACTTTGACTGTCCCCACCCCTTGTTTCATTAACACTCTACATAGAGATCCTTGTTTTCTTGATAAAAACAAAAGCACACTGTTGCTCTATTGCCAGTGGTAGCGGTTATGGAACACAACCGAGTCAGGCGCATTGTGTGTGGATTGGACAGAAGGTCGCTTACACGATGCAAAACGTGTTTCTTACATGCCGCTTCCCGTGTAAATTCTAGATAACACACACCAAGTCTTTAGATGTGCACTTCCCATGGAAGCCATGTGAAAATTTGATGCAGGCACATATCTAAAGCTTCTCAAGTTCACATGCCCTCACAAACACACGCACACACACATCACCAAAAGTCACCAGTCGGTGAACCCAGTGACTCCGACCCCTCCCCCAAACAGCCCTCAATCGCACTCACACAGTCGGTCTGCCGCTCATTTTTATTTATTTCACATGGGCTATAATTATCCAGGAGCACTCAACTGCTCTCCCAAACACACACACACACACACATGCAAACATACAGTAAGTGTGAGAGCCATTTACAGGGCGCTGTAAACATGTGCATGTGTAACTAAAATTTAGTTATGCATTATTCTGTACGAGATAAAAGAAAGAGAGGGGGCAGTGTGTAAAAAATCCAACCAGGAAGCAGGAATAATGAACATTATTTAACACTATTTAACACTGTCACACTTAGTCTGCTTAAATGGGTTCAGCTTGTTTGGTCTTTGCAGTTAGTATGAGAAGCACATCTCGATCACAACAAGAGGTCTTTTACCAGGCTCCTCACATCCCGTACTTCCTCTTTCTTTCTCAACTAAGAGGCACAGAGAACAGTCTCAGTGACTGTGACAGGCTCTCGCTCTGGCAGTCATGCTCAAAAAAGCAAAAGACACACACAGACGAGTCTACAGGCGAGGCAACATTACTTTATGCAAGTGTCAGTAACACGTGACCTTCATGCAACTATATCAGAAAACACATCTGAACTTGACGTGACAAAGAGTGATGCCGTGATATACTCAACAATGAAAAAGAAGCCTAGGGGAAAGATGAGGAAGAGGAAGAGTGTGTGAAGTTATATTTCTATATACATACTGAGATGATATTCATGTGTAAATATCAAGGCCTAATCTCCCATGTTTCCTATAATGTGCACTAATGCTAAATCTAATTGTGTCAATATAGCTCAGGGGCCTTGTCAGAATTGAAATGAAAGTCATTTTATGAATGACAGCTAAGCACAGCTGGCACATGCTTTTCTATCTCGCGATCAAACTGCACGGGAAAACAATACAAAAAGCCAACAGACCATTTACATGCATCTCATTTGAATGAATCTGATGATGTTACATCATCATCGTCATTAGCCCAAGAACACATACACCACAACAAGACAGCTTCCTCATGATAATGGAGATAAAGTCTATTTCACACTGTTCACTACAAGCCGTCCAGACACCACTCTAAAGAGACACACACCTACTCATGAAATTAGATGAGTATGCCGAGATGGGAATTCAGTATCTTCAGTACAGTAGAAGTAGAAATGTGTAGTGTTTGGGAGAGACTCCGGGGTGTTTACCAGAAATGACCTGAGAATGTGTCTGCAGTAGGCTACAAGAGAATCTCACACAGTGGTGCGTGCGTATTGAGCTCACACTCACTTGCTCAGACACCGAACAAAGCTGCTCAACAATGTGTAATCTGCAGCCGTGCGTAATCCGCCTTAACGGTGCTGCTAAAAATTAGTAACGTTTTAGCAGAACATCCCGGCCTAGTTTTGCCTTTTCAGAGCCCTACCTGCTTTTCTCTGTCTCTGTGTGTGTGTGTGTGTGTGTGTGTGTGTGTGAGTGTGAGAGACACAGACACAGACACACCCCAACAGTGTGGCTATGGCTAATTACCACAACAATAACAAGCTGACTGAGCGGAGGGAGGGAGGACAGAAAGAGAGTGAAGCGAAAAGGCAGGGAGGATAAGGGAGGAGGTAGAAAGTGTTGATACAAAAGTAAGCCGAGATGAAGAGGTAAATACCACAGTGAGAAACAAGCCATGACTAAATAAAATGTTGAGGCAGAGAGGAGGCAGATAATAGAGTGAAGGATGACATGAGAAACAGTCAAAAGGATGTGTGTAAGCACTTTGGAGCATTTCCTTTAAAAGTAAAGTCTCTCTCTTTCTCCTTCTCTCTCTCTCTCTCTCTTATGAGGTAGCAGATGGTCAGTAGTCATTAGTGTATTGTAAGTGTCTGTGTTGGGCTTGATAACCACTGAGCACTGCTTGGAATGACAGGTGCATGACCCTGGCCCCCACCATCTGCCGGTCCTGCCCACCCACCCACACATATTACGGAGCCTCCTCTGCAAGATGTGGCTCAAAATTTTTAATAAGGGATGTTTACTTTCGCCTCTGGTGAATATTCACAAAACTGTGACCCTATGACAACCAAGGAGCAGTTTGTAATCAGACAGATGGGAAGTCCCATTCACATTACACCAACAAGCATTTTAATATCGGATAGAATTAGGGACAAAACCACAGAAATTAAAGACAAAGGAGAAATACATGAGACTGACTAAACCAAAACACTTATTTCACAGTTAATCTCCTGAGGCATACTGCTAATATTTCCAGCTCTCTGTACACAGGGTGAGGTCACAGCACAGCCATTTGATGTACAACCAACTTCCAATGTGCATGTGCACGTGAGCGGCCCTTCTGGCACACTGCAGCTGAAAGAAGCCAAGAAAAAACAATCGTCTCATAATTATATGTACGCCTCCCCTCATAAACCTGTTTAATGAATCAGAGTAATATTCTATGCCTATGTGTATACGTGTATTGTGTATGTGAGCTTATTTAAAAGGTCCTTTCAGCGTAAAATTAAGACAATGTGATAGAATTTGCTGTTTGCGTTTTCTGTGTGTGTGTGTGTGTGTGTGCTGTTGGGGGTGGAGTGGTGCCACAGTCTGTGTCTCCGGCGGTACTAAACAAACTCCTCTCATCACTAGTCAATGGACTGTGCCGATTAGCCTGGCCCCAGCACTATTTTCTATCAGGCTTTGCCAGAAAGAGAACAGCGCTGTGTTCTTTTACTCCGTCTGATCTTTAGTTTTTGTGGAATGCTGCTCCTGACCAATCACAGACGGCCAGATAAACATTAGTGTTACGGAACTATGGGTTTACTGTTCTCTCCGTCCACCGTTCCAGAGGTTCCTTGGCCGAGGGCTACATCTTTCAGATCAGTCCACATATCCAACATAAACGGAGTACTACAGGTACACCTGCTCTTCCACGAAACCCAGCTCTAACAAAACACCACCCACACAAACTCAACAACAAAGATTTCCACACCCACATGCGTACAGCACACAGAACACTGGCTCTGTCTGGGCGTTTGATCGATCACGTGTGTGTGTGTGCTGTTTAGATGAGAGGTCTGCCTCTTGAAACAGTCATTCATCAGAGGCTCCATTCTGCGAGTGCATATGATGTCTTAATTGGATCCCACCCCTCGAATGTTTGTCAAGGTTGTGTTAAAAGTGTCAGTAACTCTCCATAACCTGGGGTAGTCTCCCTACAGACGTGAATGTGCCCCACGTACACTCACACACACATTGTAGAAGGGTAAGTCCTTCCATTCACTTCATGAGTAGCTGTACTATCTAACCAGTGCGCTGTTTGCCTGGGACTGGATATTTGTTAGACTGCCAGGCATAAAAACCTAAAATCCTTTTTCAGCATTAAACAAAAGTTCAGCTCATTTTGTGAAAGTTGTTTTGGTTCTTAAAAACAAGCAGGCATTCCCGTCTCTGAGAGAGCACTGTCAACAGACTGCATTCCTGCCCTGAAACCCAGCACCTGACAACTGATAAACAGCCTCACTGGGTTCTCTGAAAGGGAGGGGATGATGCTGAACACACACACACACACACACACACACACACACACACACACAGAGGGGAAGAGAGAGAGTATATTCTCCACTTTGACACTTTGAGGAATTTGGAAAAGTACCTAACTATCTTAACTCCATCTTTTCAGCCATGGAGGCTGTAATACTCCGCTACATGTTCACTTCACATGTTACTAAGACTGAAAAAAAAAGTCCTCGCAGCACGATAACGCCAGCATGCTTTGGCATAAAATCTTAGCATAACACCAAATATTCTTTCTTATATTAGTGACCTCAGGATAAAAACTGCACCACATACTCCACACCACGCTGAGTAACATTAGTGCCGATCACACACGTGAAATTAAAACCACGGGTTACTATATAATCTTTCTAAATATTTTATTTGCTTCCCATGTCAGGTCATTGATACACACATGTCCATACCTTAAGGTTTAAGTGTGTTGGCTAAATTCACTTGGGATAGTCTGCCAAACGTACATGCAATAGGAAATAATTAAGGAAGCAATCACACAAGAGCACTGACAGCAGAATCCGGTTAACACTGAAGAATGCATAGCAGCCATATACATCCCCAGACTACTTCCGAATAAAAATACTGTGCCACTTAAGTAACCCATATCGTATTTCCTTCTAGTCTCAACAATCATTTATGGGTATATGATTCACAACAATACCTCCAAATTCTTTGCCCTTAACCATTAGAGCCACATTTATAAAAAGAAACCACGTGAAATTACTAAAAAATATAAACCTATTAATGTACAACATGTAAAACAAACCAAACATTAGATGCTGAGCCACACAGCTTACCTTTTACCGCTGTTGCTGTGTCCTTAAACCCATACAGACTGGCATGAATTGCACTGATGCCTCGTTTGCAGCAGCTGGCAGCTTTGAATCTAACCAGAGCATCGCAACTGGTCAGTCCCTCATCCATAAGGTTTAAGGCGATGTAGTTAAGTCCATTTTGAAAGCCCGCCGATGTCTCTCTGCACATGGGACTGCCGTACTCCTCGTCCAAGCCCTCACTGTTCTTTACAAGCGCAGAGACGTTCTCCACCGAGGCTGAGCCGTGCCGTCTTACATCATGTGCGAAAGAGGGGAAAACGGGTGTAACGGTGGTGGTGGAGGCGAAGGTTTCAGAGCTGTGCCGCCTGCGTCCCTGGGGGTCCGCGCGGATCACCTTGGCGCCCCGGTCTGGATCTACCAGGTGGGTGTTGGCGGCCCCAAGCAGGAATGACTCGACGGGTCGTACCCCCACAGTGTTGCTCAAATTTAACCTCCGCGTGCAGGATGATGGGCTGGCTGGCTCGTTACAGTCAGTGGGCTGAGATGTAGGCTGAGCAGGAGAGGCGGACACGCAGAAAGTCATTTCAGTGTAATCGTCCTTAGTCATGCTAGTCAGTGGTGCCACCTGTAATGTGAGGTTATAACAGTCCACTCCTCCATCCCCCTCAGGTGGGGCGGAGCAGGTTGCCAGCTCCGGCAAGGCATCGAGAGGGCTGAATGGAGTGGCATCTCCAGACTTAGGCGACTCCGAGCTTACATTGATGTTCATGTAATCACAAAGAGGGGACCTCCTTTGCTCACAGGAGGAGCCGAGGGACGAGGCGAGGCTCTCGGTGGAGGGTGGGGAGTACCTCGGAATGACATGGCCAAAATCTATGTTTATGTATTCACCAGGGCTTTTGGGCTCAGAGGGCACAGGGTGCTCATTCATACTAGGCAGCGTGGGGACCAAATCCAGTGACAGACGCGTGGGTCGGCTGATCCTGGATCTGTTGAGCAAGCTCTCAGCTCTGCTTTGCTTCAGAGAAGAGGGAGTAATTTTGGGAGCTGCCTTCTCTGGCTCCTCCACTATTTTCCAATTCTGCAGGCTCATAATTACATACTGATCGCTGTCTCCATTATTGGTCCTCTGCTGGGGCTTGTAGCAGCGTGGCAGAGAGCTGTAAGAGTAGGGCTGTCTGAGAGGAGGCGGTTGCTCCATGCCACCCACAGTGGTGAGGAAGTAATCTGGGGGCGTGTCAGAGACACATGGGTCTACAGGAGACATGTTGAGGTACTCTGTGTTGGTCAGTTTCCCATCTGAGCTCTCCACAGAGAGTTTGGAGCCACACAGCATCCTCATGTAGCCACTGTCATCCAGAGAGCAGCTGCTGGGCGAGCTGGTCCTGTAGCTGTTGGCCACGGTGAGGGGGTGTGTCCTAGGGTTGATGATCTGTTTTGGGGCAGAGACACACATAGGACTCATGGGCATGTAGTTTTCAGTCTTGCTACCGAGCGGTGCCACGCCAGGTATCATTGGCATGTAGCCATCATCACCTAGGTTGCCACTGGAGTTTTTTTGTAAGGAGCCGATTTCAATGTCACCGTAATCCTCAGGGTACGCGACTTTAGGGGACGCGGTGTGCGAACTCCGTCCCGAATGACCTCCATTTTTGAAAGTGGCCCTCATAAGTGTGTACTCGTCCAGCGAGGCAGAAGACACTTGTGATTGCACCCTCTTCTGGTGAGGCATGGTGAGAGAGTATGTTCTCTTTCTGTAGGCTTTTCCTAGGTCCCGGACACCCTCCTCCGCTATGCGGGTACCACGTCTACCGTGGCTGTGTGCAAAAACACCCTGCTTGTCCATGATCATGTAGCCGTACAAGCCACTGCCATCCTGTGAGGGAGGCGTGTCAGCAAAAGACTCTGGTGTGGAGCTGCGGTGTGCCGATAAAGTGTGGTGTGCATCTCCTGGACTGGAACAGCACTCGTCGCAGGAGATGAAGCCAGCATCGCTGGGTGAGCCAGCGATGGAGGCTGTACAGCTGGCCGGGCGGGCACCGTTGGAGGGCCCACTAACAGGACTGGCATCAGCTGAGGGAGGGGAATGAGACACGGGCATGCACATGGACTTACTATGCTGGAGAGAAGAGGTTTCGAACGTCCTGCAAGGGCGGGCTGCAACCGTGTTGGAGCGACTCAGATGTGTCCGGTTTATCCCGGGACTGACCGGGCTTCCCGCTACTGAGAGAGACACCGGTCGCGTCGTCGTGCCATCTCCCTCGCTCGCCGCGCGCATTCGGCATGACGTGAATTTGGCCCCGGGCGAGGAGGCGGCCACGCTGTCTGTGCGCGATCGGCGCGGCAGTCCCGTCTGACTAGGCGGTAAGTGATTTAAATGCCGCCTCGCGGGCACCGAGATTGGGTTCGTGCCCGACGACTGGCTTTTGCTGCGCGGCCGGAACTCGCAAATCAACTCTTTCATGGCCTTCATAGCCTCCAATATGGTCTCGTGGATGTTCTGCGCCACCACCGAGTCGTCCGCCTGCATCCACAGCTCGCCGGGCCCCGTGGCGGCTGACCTGCCCACCTCGATGAAAAAAAAGCTGTCCGAATGGCCGCAGCGCCGGATGTTCATCAGCTGCAGGATCACAGACGCCACGTCCGTGTTCAGCTTCACAAAACTAATCGTGCGGCTCGACAAGCACAGCCGGCACACCCCGGTCAAGTTCCGACTATGCCCGAGTCCCCTGGATTTCAGGTTCACTTGCCATACCTCCTTGTATGCGGCGCTGAGCGGCGTCACCACGCCGTAGTTCGCCTCGTCAAATCCAAGCAGCGATGAAGCCGAGTGAGACGCCGAGCCCTCACACGCCCGGCCCTCGTTCATCAGATCCGTTAGGACGCGGAACCAGCTCTCCTGTTCCTGCTCGTTGTCGGCGGCCACGGCGAAGTACTCGTCCTTAGTATACAGGGCGATGAGGTGCTTATGCTTTGCGTCCGCGCGCTTGTTAA
>JAOUQW010000046.1:6977975-6988549 GCA_028565825.1 Olivaichthys viedmensis | reverse complement strand
AATAAGTCTGTAATGTAATGAAACGTGGAGAAGGTGAAAGGGGTGTGCAGACTTTCCGGCTTGACTGTATATATATAATTTTTTCCTAATGATTGTCCTACTAACACATAGGGAATAAAACTGTGTAGGCCTGTACCCAAAGAAAGAGGTGATATGTAGAAATGTTGTAGTTTAGAGGCAAATGGTAAAAATGACTGATGTCTCTGGTGTTCCCTTCCCTTGTGCTGTTGCAGTATCATATCTGTCTGAACTGTATCTGTACCACCATGTACCACATCTAACCACCATGTTTCAGAGACAGACACAAGGTGGCTTCTGGAACAGGCTGAACTTTTCTTCGTTATGAGTGGGAGCGATTCTCTACGCCTTCCTGTTCGTCCCACTCGCTTCCTCCTTCCGTCTTCCTTTTTACTTCTCACCATCCTACATAATCCCAGTCTGAATGATGTAGAAATGACACACATTCAGTCAGTTTGAGGAAGACAGAGAAGAGAGCACAGGAAGAAAGTCATGTATTGAAACTGTTTTTAACTTTTGTAACTTTTTAAACGTTAACTTGAATCCGGATGTAAGTGCAACACGTCAGTGTACAGGGTTGGACTGTGGGCCTGAGTGGGAGTGGGCGCATGTTGTTGAGTGAGAGGAGCGAAAGATCAGCAAACAAACATACAAGCACACAAAATAAGTGTTTGGGAGGCTGGTTATGTAGATGTACTTATTAATTTGGCAAGTAACAAGGTAATAACCTACAGATTTTTAAAGCACTATTTTAATTGCAAAATTTCCAGCTGAATAACGTGACACCTTACAAAATTCTAACCACACAATCTGCAGTCATGCATTTGTAATGAGGTTGTTTGTATTTCACCAATTAGATTTTACAGATTAGAAATATTAGGCCTAATTCCGTACTAGAGTGACACAAAAGTGTAGTGGCTGGTACCCAGTGTGCCTAAAGCTGCTATTTATGTGTGATATAAATGTATATAAGGTTAGACAAACACTGTTTGGCATTGCTGCCTTTTTATCCTCCCTCTACAAATACCCTCCTATTTCCCTAGGGGTCAAAATGCCGATAAAGGCCATAAATCAACTGTATTTATTTAGGGTCACATGACCAAAGACAATGCATAATAATGTAAGATGATGGATAGCAAGTTCATGGAACCCAAGCTTGACCCAAGGCTCCGGCCCCCACAGCCCACCTTCTCACAAATCATTCTACACATGAGCAAGCTCAAATCTGACATTGCATGAAACTGCATATTTTTTATTAGCTCAGAGAGAGAAGATCTTGAGAAGCCCGAAAGGACATAAAAAATTTGGGCTTAGAGAAAAGCTAAATGCAGTGGTTGGAAAAAATGAGAGAGATGGAGAGATGGTTTCAACCAAGACAGATGGACAGAAACCATTGATGAGGGAAGCAGTCGCAAAGGTATTTATATTCTGCCATCTACAGCTCATCTACAGTCCACATTTGCGTGTTTAAAATAACATAAATGTGGAGTTCATGTTTTGGTAAATCTGATTTAACTACATATATAATGCTTAGTTTGCAGCAGATTCACTGAAATGATATGAAAATAAATAGCAGAAATTAATTAATCACATTCAGTCTGTGGCATTTTCTTTAAGACAGGTCCAGTGGGTCACACTCCTACTGATCTCTAACCTCTTGACATTTCATCAGTGCCTCCACTAATGGAACCCCCCCACTGGGTATATAGGTGTGTGTTTGTGTGTGTATACATACATTTGTGCATATGCATTGTGTGCTTGCATTTGTGCATGTGGGGGTGAGATTGAATGGAGTTATACATGGGGGGATATGGAATGAGCCACATGAAACAAAGACAAGCCAATAGTTCTGACATACCATTTTTCAACAATGGACCTGAAACCCTTTTTACAGGCTGCAGAATTTTACTTATGGTCAGTCTTGGTTGACAATGAGAGCTGAGGTTCCTCTTCAATGGTGACCTTTATCAGGAATCATGTGAGCTAATTACACTTGGTGGTCTTTTGAGGAAATGGGACAAAGGACCATATGCATCAATTGAAATAGGCTGCTATGATACAAAGAGGCTATTGCAGTGTTTTTTGTCCTTACATCAACAAAGCTTTATAGAATCTGAATCTAGTAATTCACCTTTAGCTTGCCACCTGAAGCAGTACGTGAACAGATCTGAAACTTATTCAGTGCTCTTGTATCTCCCAACATCTCCACCTTTTAAAGGCTAATTTCAGTTTTAAAAGCTGTTGTATGTTATATGGAAGATTTCCATGAAAGGAGATTAATGCCAAACCCATTGTCAGGACAGGAATGGGACTTTTCTGACAATGGTTGAACTATACAAAATTGTAAAGAATAAACGGTAAATGAACAGAGTTTTCACTGTTCTATTACTTTGATTCAAGGTCAGGATTCAGTTGGTCTGTTCACACGCTTCTGTATGTTGTACTCGTTTACCAAAGGAGATCTCTCTGGGAAGAGGGAGTGAATAAGTATAACAGTGCCTATGCATAAACCTAATGATCTTGGTGGGACCATATAACACAATGATCTTAGTTCCACTGTTAGTATAAGAGGATAGACAGTGATATTGAGCTTTATTTCATATAAGGCTTCATAAATGGCCTTTCACACTTTTGTTGTTGTCCTCAGACATTGTACATTCTATAAATATTAGTTTATCAGTTCCTTCAATGCCTGTACACTCTTAGAAACAAAAAGGTTCCACCTAGCACCCTTAAAGGGTTCCTTGGTTTGTCCCTTTGATAGAATCTTTAAGGGTTCTACATAGAACAACAAAGGTTCCAAGTAGAACCATTTTAGAAATCTAAAATCGTTAACCATCCAAAGCACCCTTAAGGAACCAGTAGGATATCTTATATTTTTTATATTCTGGAATATAAAATTGAGGTGCAAATAAAAGTTTAGGTTTACAAGTAGTTGACTGTTTCACAATACCAAAAAAGGGATGTATAAGGGAGTCTGCATGTGAAGCACACTTCATGTACAACTCAACCAATCTGGAATAAAATTTTATTTTATCGCTAGTGTAATATATTTGTTTCATCAATTTATATTATATTAAACATAGATTTACATTTGTGTTATTGTAATTGGTGTCACGAAAGTGAGGTGGTTGAATACAATCACCGAGCAACTTTATTAAAGTCCACAAAACAAATCACAAACATTATCCAGTCAATGAGTTGAAAACCAGTATATAGAGCAATGCAGGCGATCCAAAGGGGAGAGACGGTTGACAGGCAAAAAGCAGCAACATTAAAGCAAACGTAAGCCTGGTATTGTTGAAGGAGGTAGGTTTGTGGATTGTATGAATGAACTATCCTCGTCATTTCATGGTCAGAGCAGTCTGACATAATCCTTCATCAGTGTTGGAGACCGAATGAGTTTGTATCTGTTTTTGTTGATTGTATTTTTAATAAATGTGTGTTGAGCCGATTGGAAAGAAAAGTGCTGGAAAGGAAATTGCATCTAAAAGCACAGTAATTTTGAACACCTGCGGTAGCAATGAGGTAATCACACCTGAACCAGACTTTTCCTCCATTCCCAGGCTGTCATTCACTCATATATATATATACGACTCTATCTGGGATCTCCTGGGCTGAATGCACCCTCAGGGAAAATAGTAAAAAATTCCAAATTCATCCACTTTCCCTCGCACTCACTTCCTCCCGTCCCTTCTATCTTGTGGCTTTAAGAGTTCCACTCAAGTCACAACCAGATTCCCTTCATTTCCAAAACTCCCTACTCCACCTCCCCATCCTCTATCCCTCTCTCTTTCAAACTCCCTGTAGTCAGTATGGGCAGTCCCAAAGATCACAAGGAAAAGGCCCTTGTGGCACATTTTCAGAACTCAATCTTTGACAAAACCTTGCAATGTGCATTATGCATTAATTATTTATGTTGCGCAGCCATCTACTCAGATTATAAAGAAAAACCCATAAACATAAGATATGGTTCTGAACAAGTCACCTCATGCTTTCTGAACCATTACAGTGGCCGAGTCTTTTATTACTGGATTAGTGAGATGAACATTTCACAAGATGAAAACAAGAAAAACATGGCCCTGGAACTATGACATTTTAACCAGTGAAGTAAGACAGGCAAAGTCCAGACAGGCTCGCAGACAGTAGCCTGGAAATACATCTTAGTCACACATATGTATCTTAGTCACACACATACTGTAGGTACACATACTCATAAACACACATACACACAGGTATGAAATATATATATATATTTTTTTTTATATAATGCAATGCTTTTCTGCAAAAGTTAGGAATAATGCTTCAGATGCTTGTCTGAAATGAAAGGCAGAACCAATGAACTAACATTCACACTAGATACTCATTTGTTTAAACACACATTCTCTCTCACATGCAGAAACACAGCTAAAAGAGTGGTATACAAGCGGAAAACATGATGGCACAGTTCACTGGTGGTTCATAGTTGTGGGTAATCTCTCAGACAGAGGTGCTGATGATTCAACATAATTGCCCCTTCAGTCTGGTAGATGACTGCTCTGCTCAGACATTGTGTCCCAGTATAGGTATCAACTGTCCATGCATGGCACAAAGAAACCTGTCTGTTTACACTGCCCACAAACAAGAGGAGGGACAACACTGCACTGAGCAATAGACAGAGAGCACAGACCTGGACTCCTTTCTCCTGAGTGAGTGAGAGAGGGGTGTCTCTGTAGGGTGTTTGTGTGTGTGGGGGGGGGGGAGAGAGAGAGAGAGAGAGAGAGAGAGAGAGAGAAACAGGGAGAGAGAGAGATGAGCTTACAACAACAGCGAATGACACCGTTACACCACACTGAAGCAACAGAGCCAAGGTGGCTGTAATGTTAGAACTCAAAGGATGTAATTATGTATTTCATAACAGACACAAGTCCTCTTTGTTTTATCCCATTTTTTGCTGTGCTTTTCTTTTTTCATTTAATCTCTGGAGGTCACTTGAGGCTAAATGTTTCTCCCTCCTTCTTCTCATACACCTCCCATAAAGCCGTATTAAGGTAGGCAGACGTTTCATGGATGGCGTATCCAGGTGTGTGTGTGTGTGTGTGTGTGTGTGTGTGAGAAGGACAGAGAGGGGCAGAAAGAAAATGTGCAAAAAGCAGATGGTGCCATGATAATGGCACACTCGGGCTAAAATAATTATGAAGAATGATTTTGGTAAATGAATATTTTTAATTGAACATGGGATGTTAATTAAAATGGTGATGAACAATCTGCCAGCCCCCTGGGTAAGAAAGAGGGTTTTCTGTTATCTCTGAATCATATTCCCATACTGCATACCTTTGTCTTTCTTTCTTGCTTTTGTTGTTTTCTTTATTTCTTTTTTTTCTCTCTCTCTCTCTAACCCCCTGCTTCTCTCTTCAATAAAAATTAAACAAAGTAAAAAAAAAATGTGGATGGAGGGAAGGTTTATTTAATGAAGTTAATTAATGTTATGTTATTATACCACTTTTGTTTGCTGGAAGTACAAGGTTTTATGTTTACTGAAGCATACTGCTCATCCACAAAGTCAGTCTGAATAATTTGTCATGGGAACAGAAATATAATGGATTGCATGGGCTACCTCTTTGTCTAACTGATGGAAATAGTAGACCTCATGCTCACACACATCCATTTGACCCCGTGCCTTCCCACTCAAGCAACTCATCTGAAAAATTAACATATTCACTTTCATTTCATTATGAGCGTTATTAATGTTAGCTGCTGAGAAGACTTTGGACATAGGCAGAGCCAATTAAACTGTCGGCAGAGATATGCTCTGAATACAATTTTCACTGTTGCAGTGATATCAAGTTCTTAGCACAGCCATTAAAACAGTCATTAATGTGTAATGTCAACTCTGACCAAGAGAGATTGCAGGGGGGCCTACCATCCAAACCCCTCGGCCTTAATCGAAATATCCTATAGATACTGACCACATGTGTCCCATTACTCCAAGAGCAGACCAAGTTAGTGCATAGGGCGCATCTTGGCAGCTTGACAGCCCCTACACAGGTACGCTATTGGTGGGTTTGAATGTATATCAAGATGTATAGGAGGGTTTAACCCTTATAATGTATGCAGGCTTTCCATGTTAATGTGGATGCAGGGTTCAATATTCAATAGTATGTGCATTTACCTGTATTGAATGACCATTATTGTTTCCAATTAGTACTAGAAAGTGATCTATAAACATCTACAATGTCTCTATGATAATGTGCCTAATTTCTCTTTTGGTGAGTTATTCAGTGCTCTCTGGTTAAAAAGTAATTTAAAGGTTTCTCATATTTTTATATTCTTAAAAACTATTTATTCAGCTTCAAATGAGAAATTGATCAATTTATTTCCTCTCAAACATTCTACACAGGGTTGCCAGTTTATTTATTATTCTACCAATAAAAAAAACACAAACTCCTTTTTGAATAGAATAGAATAGAATGCTCCTTTATTGTCACATATACATATACAAGTACAGTACAGTGAAATTGACAAAAAAATGCAGATTGCCGTGTTGCTGATAACCTGCAAAGCGCAAACTTCTCTGTCCTGAAAACTTTCTGCCGGCGGAAAACTTAAAGGAACAGCTTTACCTCTGACAAAGCACTGAGTCTCCTTCCATAAATGTTAAATAAACCTTCTTCTTACAGAAAGCTTCAACACAGCAAGGATTTATCGTTTTCTTTGTTAAATAACAACACTTTTTAATCTGTTTATTGTTAGGCTTAAATTATCTATATGTGACGTCCCTGTGAATTAGTTGTTACTATAGAAACCAAACATATTAGAACATGCGGATTAATAGATATACTTGTGATTTGCCTAGCAGCCGACACTACGCCATAGCCGTGCAGTTATAGAAAATGAATCGACACCAATCAGAATCGAGAATTCAACAGCGCTGTGGTATAAACTCCAATAATGCCTCATGTAATGATGACATAAGCATATTGTAACATAAGTGTCACTATTCATCTTTAAATTATTAGTAATTATCTTTTTGTCAGTATGTGCACATTGTTAACAAATAGTGAACAAGAAAATTTTACACACCCAAGATATAAATTGGGATTTTAACTAATAGTACACATGTACTGAAGTTACAGAATTGATTGTAGTCTTTTATTGGAGCTTTATTGTGAATAAATAAGTAGCCCCAAAACTCCCTTCAACCCCATCTATCTGTCTATCTATCTATTTGTTGTTAGCCTAGTTTTTTTGTTTTTTTTAAATCTGAGAACGCTAATGAAATAGACAGCCACCTTACAAACTTTTGGCTGCCTCTCAGAGGAGTTCAGAGATGGACTTTTTCTCTCAGCCAATCTATTAGGATGCTACTATCCCTGTCATTTGACTCAAAATGACTGTGTGTGTGGGAGGCTCTGTTTTTGGTATTTGGCAGTCAAGGTGTTATTGGTTTGCTCTAAATATGTAATGAACCAAGGATCTTGTTTGACCCCACCCATTGGTCTTGATTGACAGGTAACAAAACCATAATGATGAAAAGCATTTATGAAATAAAAACGTATTGAGCCACTGAGAAAAAAGGTTAAAAATAATAATAATAATTTTTTACATTATTGAAAAAAATGAAATTATTGTATTTCATAATGGTTTTTTTCCCAATAATTGGCTCATTTATTCATGTGATTATTTATTTCATAATTGCTTTTAATGCATTTTATTTAGGCCAAATTGTATTCTATGTTTTATAAAGCATTATTAGAGTTTATAAAACTATAATAATGCCTTATTATTAGAGTTAGAGGTATTATTATTAAAATGATTGTCAGGACTCAGATTAGGATGCAAGTGCAGGTTTATTCTTAAAACTGTAGGAGATGTGGGTAAATTATTACCATTAATTAATTTATTAGAAATGATTCATTATTAGTAATAATAATTCTATTAATCGGGGCACCAGTCCAATGGACAAAATAATCTCAGAATGAGATTTTACGATTAGCAAACAGAGTATCAGAAGCACAGACAGGTTCAGTATAACGGGAAAACAGGCAGGGTCGTAAACAGAGTATCGATATCAATATAACGCTTAGAATCGTCGCAGAATGAACCAGGAGTGAGAGCAATGTGTGTGTGGAATGTCTGGGTATTTGTGAATGAGATGTAATGGGCAACAGGTGTATATGATCAGAAATTTGGAGACTGGGAACGTGGATGTGAGTCAGGTGATGTGTCATGTGATTCAGGAGTGCAGGGTGGATTCTGGGGAATGGAGTTCTGATTGATCGAAATGGATGTGATTGATTAACTTGTGTTTCATAATAGTTTTTTTTTTTCAATAATTGGCTAATTTAAACATATACACTAGCATTCAAAAGTTTGGAATCACCTGTCATATTTTATGAACAGTTATTATTCTATTCACTGAACTTTTATACAATGTAGTAGATCTAATATATCTAATATAAACCAGACACCAAAAGGTATTTTTAGAGGTTTTGTTTGGTATTTAAAGTATTTTGGGGAAAGGTTATTTAAAAGTCATTACAACCAGTATCTGGAATAAAAAATTGATTGGCGTTGGGTGAGATGACCATCAGCCACTAGAATGCATCATTTCAGGTACATGTTGGGAGCCAACTCGCATATCTGAAGAGCCGTAATAGATCCTTTGACGTGTTTGCTGAAAATCAATCAGCATTCTGTATTCAGTTTTTTGGCACAGCATAACGATTTACAGTTAGTTCTAGCGAGAAGGCAGAATGAGGGTCTGACTACACTGCTGCTTGTTATAATGAGGAATGGTTTGAGTGATCCGATCATAATCCGATCACAATGTGTCCTGTGTGTGTTTACACCTGGCTTTTCATGCGGTCAAGTGAAATCCGAATGTGATCCGATCACCGAAAACGCATAAAACGACCAAGTGTAAATAGGGTCTGAAGTGGTTTGAGTGATCAGATTTAAATCTGTTTCAAATGCGTGTTGGGTGCTTATACACTTTCATTTTTATGTGGATAATCCCTATCTGGATACAATCCTGATACTCAAGATGCATTAAAACAACCAAGTGTAAACGAGTTCTGAGTCTTAATGTGAGTCTAGCATAGCATAGCTAATGTAATTAAAACGACAATTCCGAGCAGGTATGAAAAAACAATAATAATAAAAAAAAGAAAGCCAGGTACCAAAGTAACTTTTTCTTGCAATTGCCTTTAAAAACATGCTATTACTCACAGAAAGTGTCTAGTAAAACTTGTATATAATTGTCACATTCAGTCCCGACAGTGTCACCCAGGACACTTCCGCTCCACGACACCAGAGGTCCCATCACCCGAATACTGAACTCTCATTGGACTCACATGACTCATTACTTCCTCATTAGCCCTAGTGTTTATAAACCCCGGTTTTATGAACATTCATTGTGAAGTCTTACCATTTCCTGTGATCTGCATTTCTGAGCGGTCTTTGTATTTGGATATGTGGTTGCGATTTATGTCCGTTTTTGGATTACGGTCTCTTGCCTAACCCATTGGATTTGTTTGCCCCATGGACTGATTTACTGGTTTTACTGGATTGCTTTGCCTGTTTTTCGACTTCGACCCTGAATATCCCTTTGTGCAATAAAGCTCTGCAGTTGGATCCTACCCGTGACTTACGTGTCATGCATTACAGTAATATTAAATTACGATATTTGTCATTTACAAAATTTAAAAAAAACATCCATTTAGCTTGATGACAGCAGATTATGTAGACTTTTTAATTTCATGCTTTATCCACCAGAGAGCAGTAGATATTCTTATATTGGGCTTACATTCACCCTTGATTTAATCTAGGTAGTACAAAGATTTCCAGCACTGCAGTCCTACAACTACACACAGAGAAGATTACTATTTTCATTATGGAATATTTTCTGAATGTGAACATTTATGTTTTTAAGAAAAAAAAGCAGGCTGCAAATGTTATTCTGCTACATCCTCCAATTTCTCTACTGCAATAACACACAACTGAAGATGGCAAAAAGCATTTTCAATGTCCTAGACTTCAGTTGTCATTCAGGACTGAGATATTCTAATTAAAAAAAAAACTACTACTCATATGTTTGTGCACATGATCTGCTCAAAAGTTGTAGTGGTTGAATCCACTGGGTCAATATCATGGTAGACTGCCTTTCAGCCCTCACAATACAAGACCTTCAACTTATATTTATTTCTATTAGTTGAGCACAATTGTGAGCTAATATTCAATGAATAAACCATGAGGTATGTCAACCCTGTCATAATTGGTCAACTATAATACATGTACTGATATTTGTCAGTATTATTGAATTATTATTTAAAAATAGAAAGCTCAGAGGCTAGACCAATGCCAACCAACTTTCAAGTTCATGTAGGTTTTTATTGTCATTTCGCCATATACCTCGTACACATTGAAATGAAATGTTTCTACAGGACCATGGTGCAACACGCAACAATACAGCAGCACGCTCTACAGGATGACAAAGTTCAAATACATGACAGTGAGGACGAGTGCAAATATACACTATACAATAAATACACAGGGGCAGTAAATACACAGAACAA
>JAOUQW010000046.1:6938753-6949028 GCA_028565825.1 Olivaichthys viedmensis | reverse complement strand
AAAAAACAGAAGCAACGGGGCTGGTAACGTCACTGCCTACGTCTTTACATAAAGAAAACAATTTTTGTTAAAGTCGTGATATCAGGATAACAAAAGGTGTTTTCTCGAGATAAGAAAAGTTTTGTTGAGATCACGACTTTAACAAAAATTGTTTTCTTGAGGTAACGACATAGGCAGTGACGTTACCAGCCCCGTTGCTGCTGTTTGTGGCAGGTCCTTTTGGTGTAACGGTGATTCTGTCAAACTGTTTAACAAAGGTAAATCGATTGATCTGATTCATGATGCAGCTGCGCTACCTTTAAGAAATATAAATTGTGATCTCAAGAAAACTTTTGTTATCTTGAGATCACATGAAAAATATGTTGTGATCTCGAGATAGCGGGACAAGAAAAAAATAATACTGCATGGCTTCTCTGGACTTCCGTACACTTTGTACTTTGCACAAAGGTGTTTTTGGAAATAGTTTGTACAATGAGAGATGTCCGGCACAACCTTTCAAATAAAGCTCAAGCTAAATGAAAGATGCAAAATTTTCATAATATTACCTCTTATACAATGAAGAAACCCTGAGACAGCTACATTTTGCATCTAACCCTAGCACAAAATCTTAGTTTTTTTCCCCCAGGATACTGTGAGAAATGTGTAAGAAGAGCAGAAGTGGTGCAAAGTGATCCCCTCTGACTCAGTCCAGCCACCAACCTCATCAGCTCTTCCACAGCCAGATCACAGAGATGTGATGAACGTAACATGGCCCTGGAAAATGAAGGCTGTGGGAGCAATCACATTACTGCATGAGAACCTGGAAGGTTTTATCTAAATGGATGTCAGTGTCCATAGTATATGGGCACACACATACTGTCCTCATCACTGCTCTTTGTAGCAAGCTTTATGCTTGGAGTAATATGATCTGGATCGCTTCATGTGTGTGTGCTTTTTCAGTGCCCGTGTTCAAAGCTGTGTACTAACTTTTTTAGAATACCCTCTTCAGTTCTAAAAATTAGCTAACATTATGACAGACTAAGATTATGCATTAACATAATGCTTTACCTGCATTTTACCATAACTGATTTCTGATAAGAAATCATAAATAAAAACATACCTCAGAAAATAGATTACATTTTTGGAAATAATAGACAGCACAAATAGACAAACTGCTTTATTGTATGACTTCAATACAGAATGGGGAGAGACATAAAGTGAACTAATTTGACATGAAAAAAATCAAACCTCAAAGCTGTGCCCATCTCTGTATTCTTCCATGAGTCTCAATGCTGAACAAGTGCTTTTAATACTGCAACTTTCACAGGGAGGACAACACCAGCAACAAGCAACCACAATAGCTTGTAAGTGGGGTCAGTGACATTACATGAAAGAATACAATCAGCTGCTGTGAGATAAACCAAGGCAAAGCAGCACTCTAGAGTAGATCCTTCCAAAATACAAGAGGGTGCCAAGGAACTTTTCTCCTTTTACAGTCTTAAATTCATTAAAGGCACTTTCAGAATACATGTATATAAGCTATTAGGCTATGGCTGAAATAGTGGCATAGTTTTAACTGAATATATTCCCCCAAAGTACTACTTTGTGGAGTTTATATACAAGGGGATCCTGGAAAATGTAATGTTTGCAAAGTCAAGTATATTCAGTGTAAAACATGGTATGTTTACATGTGCATATTCTTTGGTCTAGAATTTAATTGTCAGGCACTTAAAACAGCAAACAAAACTTCATGGTGGCAAGTGAGAACAGCAATCTAATGACAACAAAAAAACAGCGCCCAACGTCCTGGAAAGATGAGTAAAACAGAACAGATGACATGCTGGAAGCTACTCTTAGAATATAATAAAACCACATCAGTGTTCCAGATACAGGAAAGGAACATAGCAACTTTTGTCAGTTAATAGGGTCAAGTCAGTTTTCCTAGTATCACCTGCATAGTATTTTTAGCTTTTAGAGCTGTTGCCTCTAATCAGTAGGCTTTGGAAAGTGCACGCAGTCACAAATATATATGTTCAGCTTCAAATTAGTGTAGAATGCAGGAGTGTTTATTTAAATAAAGAAAACTACCCATTAGATTGGGTGTATATGTGTATAAAAGGCATTTGACTTAAAAGTGTTCAAGAATCTATGTGTGTCTTTGAAGGACTCGCACCATTGAAATACATTGGTGTGTGTATGGTTGAGACCTAATTAGACAAACTGGGCAAATGTCCTCTCAAAATGGGGAGGTATGACAACTGCGGGTTGACAAAATGCACACACACAGTGCACACTCATGTGAAATTGTTTGTTGATGTAAACATCCCCCCCACTGCTCTCCCTGGCATAGACATAATAATCACATGCCTCAAAGCTGTACACTGATATACGCCTACTAAAGCATATAGTGCTAACTATTGCAATTCAACATTATGTGCCTTAATCAAATGACAGATTTTATTATGACTTGGTCAACAGAATGGAAATGGCCATATATAAAATGTGCCCTTGGTCTCGTTATACTCTTATCTTATAGCTTCCATAAATAACTCTGACAAAATTAAATGCATTTACCTGAAGAGATTATGATAACAAGATATTAATTATTAAACAAAGCTGTATATTTACAACAGAGCTTAAAGTATGCGCTGGCTGCTGGACTATATAAAGGGGATGCAGACAAACATAACGTATATTGTAGTACTAAAAAAAACCCAAATCTCTGAAGTTAGTATATGATAACGACAAACTGAGTGAAAAAAGAGATAACAGGATACTTACATTTGGTGTTAAGTAACATGGACAAAACAGTACTGAGCAATAGAGCCAACAGAATAGTTGTATTCATTAGAACCTGATTCACAAGACTCATTTTCAAAATGGCAGCCTGTTTACTAATATATGTATTCAGTGCAATTGCAAACAGGTGTCATTTGTTTAAGAAAGACAATGAGGATGTTAGTGTAGTGTTCTATAGAAAGCAAAAGCACCAACAGGTCTTGGGGTCCCATCAGTCTGGACCAGTAAAGGCTGAGACCTGCCTGTTTGTTTCAATTAGCATTCTTAAGTCTGAAAGAACACTTTCTATGTCCATCTCCTCTCTCTCTGAAGTAGCACCATGCTGTTTTTCTTTTGTAAAACTGGAACCTAAAAACCAGATGCAGAAGAAGGACTGTGACCAGGCTAAGTCCTCTTCATACACACTTGACACCTGCTGATGTGAGTCCGCAGATTCCCGGCCTTTAGTGTAGTGGGGACAGGTTTCCTGCAAAGAGACATGGCAATTAATCAAGGGAATTTAATTATCTAAAACACAACAAAGCAGCCACACAGGTTAGCCATATTAGATTTATAGAAATGAGCAGAATGTGCCAGCTAGGAAGTCACTTTGATATACACGTTTTCCAAGCAACATAGAGCAACTAAGAAAGTTTCTGACCTGCATGTGCAAAAACTGCAAAAGTATTTAAAAATCATTTATTTTTAATTGTCATTTGGAAATTGCTTGTATCCGACACATGTACAATGACATATAACCTGCTCTAAATCATGAGTCACCTTTCACCTTTTTCCTACACCATAGCATGTTTATGTTTGGCACGAGCCAAAGGATGTCTTCAGCCCACAATAACACTCTTGTCTCATGATGTTCTCAAACACAGCTAGACTAATTTAAATTTAAATCTAATGATCACATTGTATTATATCGTGTCAGTGGTTTCATGACCAATGGCTTCAATGGCCTTCTCAGGCATCAGATGTAAATATGAACCTTGGAAGTTGTTCTGTTCCAAACATCTAAAAAGGAAACCTATGCATGGACAAGAATTCTGCTGCCCCCTAGTGCCTGAAAATAAATTTTGCTTATTCTGAATTTCCAGGGTGTCATTATGATATGTCCAGTAAACATTGAATAAAACAGTGTACATTACTTTGCACACTGTTTTTAAATGTGTACCTAAACATCTCATCATCCTCGATGGTGGCCAACCAGAAGCTGTAGGAGTTGGCATAGTAGTTGCAGGTGCCGCGGCCATGACACTCAATAAAGGGAGCAGAGCGGAACTCCTCCAGACAAGAGCCAGGAGAGGCTAGAGCCTGACCAGAGCCCTCAGCGCCTGCACTGGTGTGCTGAAATGGAGACCGAAAGCTTGATACATTGATCACTATTAAATCAGAGCTCAACAAGATCTAATTATTATGTGTACAAGTTTATAATCCAGACTTTACAATATGTTTGCTGTTTTCTCTCACCATGACAAAGGAATATCCAATCCACAGAGATATCCAGCCTTGAGGGCAGGATGGGATTGCAACGGTCTGACTGTGCACAGCCATCACCATGGCAGGAGCCTCACACACCGCACATCTATGGCAGGATATATACAGACACACGCACACCGATATATACACACAAACACATATAAATCAACAAGGCAATACATATTCAAAATAGTCCAGACCATGACTATGGCTAGATACACCGCCCTCAGACCCGGACACACAAACGCACTGACCTGCTGATGAAGGGTTTGATGCCCTCGCCAGTGATAGGGGCCATGCTCATAGGCATGGGCTCAGGAGATGTGAGCCAGTAGGAATAGTCATTACGAGAGGCAAAATTACACACATTGTTGATGTTGCAGAAGAGAAATGGCATAGGGCTGAACTTCCTCAGGCAGCTACCAGCCGTACCTATGAAGCAAGACCAGAAACTGATTATTATTTTGGAAATATATGTAAAAAAAAATTGTTTGCTGGTTAGTTTCCAGTTCCCCCATTGCTTTTTCCACAGTGGGCATGTATGTGCAAGACTGACCCAGGTCTTGGCCGTGGGATCGCTCATTGCCCTGCACGTAGAGGAGGGAGTACCCGTCGTAGATCAGAGTGGTGCCTCCTGGACACTGTGGCACGTCGGTAGACTGACTGTGCCGAGTCACTAAGAATCCATGGTCCATGGAGGAGGGCCCAGGAGCGCCAACTTGACCTGGGATACCATCAGGACCTGGGGGGCCTGGATATCCTCTGGGTCCTAACGAAAGCAGATTTAAATAAATAGATTATGGAAGGCTGTGACATGGCCACAATGGTACAAAGTATATTGGAAAGCAAGCGCATGTACCAGAAGGTCCAGTATGCCCAGGTTCTCCTTTAGCTCCAGGATGCCCATTGTACCCAGGTGCTCCATCCTCTCCTTTAATACCCTGTATACCTATCAATCCTGAATTGGAAGGGATTAGAGCAAAAGGGAGAGTGAGAGGGAAAATGGTAAGTGGGTAATATAGGTAATATGCAATTGGTTTTCTGAAGCACCTTTTGCTGCTTAACACGTGTTTGTTTGTAGAACAATGCATTTAGAATACTTTACCTTGCTGTCCTTTTGGTCCAGGGTACCCTTGCAGCCCCGGTAAACCTGGAGGACCCTGTGGTCCTGGGAAACCAATGTCTCCTTTTATAAAGGTATGGGGTCCAGGAGGTCCAGGAGGGCCGTCATTACCTGAAGTATTAGATATCGTCAGGAATAAGATTAATTAGTTACCAGACAGATTTGAATAATGCTCATTGTCAAATGTGCTCTTCTACGTTCTAGTATTTATGTATCATGCAGTAGTAATCCACCAGCATCACCCACAGAAGAATAAAACAGTATTATTTCACACACCTTTTGTTCCTGAGAATCCTCTGTCACCAGTCTCACCTTTGAAACCAGTCAATCCAGTTTCACCCTTTGTTCCTGAGAAATAAGATGAAATCATCTTTTTTTTTCATTAGAAAAATTTTATAACACAAAAAGGATACAAAAGAAGCAACAAAACAAAAGCAGACAAATACTAGATAATCCAACTGCTTGTCAGTGGAGTCATTTTCATAAGTATATATACAGTATATTTTTAAATATTGCAAGTATGCACAATTTTTCCTGTTCTTCACCAGTGCTAAAACACACAGTATACTTTTACCATCCAGTACAAAACATGGCAGAATATATTCAATTTCTCATCCTTTCTGTTTTCTATTGAAGTATTGCCATGTGAAACATGTAAAAAGATACACATTATTAGCTATTTGTAATCACCCATGTCTAATTCAACATTCGATATGAGTCTCACCATCAAAGCCAGGAACACCCTGAATTCCCATTTCACCCTTTGGCCCATTATAGCCTCGTAAACCAGGTTCACCCTGAATAACACATAACACACAATTATGAAATATGTAATTTTGTTGTATCCCATATAAATATATTGTATGCGTTCTACACTTCATTTAACTTACATGAAGTCCAGTGAAGCCTTTATCGCCTTTAAAACCCTGAGTACCCTGCAGGCCTGGGAAACCTTTTTCTCCCCTCTCTCCTTGGACTCCAGGACTTCCTGGAACACCTGCTGAACCTGGAATACCAGTCTGCCCTGCAGGTATGATATGGAAAAACAATAAATCAAACTATCCACTAGTTGTAAGGTCAAAGCAAGAATAGCAAACAGTAGATTAGGTAGTTAATATATGTACAGCTTATGTACAGTAGCTATAATGTACTGAATCTAACAATTTGTGTCTGTAAGCCATAGTAAGGCATAAGATGTTTACCTGGCTCTCCAGTCTCTCCTTGAACTCCTTTCTCCCCTTTAGGTCCCTCCATTGATTGCCCTTGTAGTCCTCTTTCTCCAGGTCGACCCTGGATGCCCTGGTAGCCTGGCAGGCCTTTCTCTCCTTTGGTTCCAGGAACACCTGAGCTTCCAGGCATGCCAGGGGGTCCTGGGGTACCTTTTACACCTGAAGGTGAAAAGATAGTTTGCTAGTACAATGTTTTTCCCCCAAAGTATTCTTTAAACAAGCACAGCACACTCGTCAGGCCACATTCTAAGACATTTTGGTGACTTTGTAAGGTGTATTTGGTAAGCTTTCTTAGACTGTAAATTGCTGTAGTGGTGACAGATTTTGGTGGATTTGGCTGCAACTGGTATCCATATTTCCAGTGGGGTCCTAAAGTCTGAGACCACATTGAAAATATGGGATTTTTTTCATTGCCACTGTATGGCACTCAAACACTGCTGAAACTGGATCAGTCGTATCCAAAGCACAATCAGGCAGACCAATACATATCGCTTTGTTCACTGAGAGAGAGAACAGCAACTTCATCACAGATACAGAATGTGCTGAATCAAGAACGAGAGACTCCAATCAGCAAAAGTACTGTCAAAAGAAGGTTAGCTAGTAGTGGTCTCAAAGGATGAGTAGCAGTCTCTAAATCACTTCTCAGGAAGGGAAACAAGGCTAAACACTTGGCATGGGCTAAGACATACCAGTATTTCACAGTGGATCAATGGAAAAAAGTTATATTTACTGATAAATCCAGGTTTGAGATTTATGGAAGTAACAGAAAGGTTGGAGTAAGGAGATGAACAGGAGAGAGATTGATACCACAGTATATGGAAACAACAGTGAAACATGGTGATGGATTTTGTCACACCCTCACCGACCACCCCGAACTCCATGCCCCAGACTTCCCCGCTCTCCCCTACAGCGCGCAGCGAGCCGGCCGGTGCACTTCCACGTTCGTGATCGCCGCCGTTCTGATCATCCTCACCTGTTTCCAATCCCCATGAATTCCAAACCACTCACACACCCCTGGTCTTCAATCACGCTTCCCCTATATAAAGGCCTCAACATCTACACTCGATGCACTCGATGTTCGATGCAAGTCACATTACCAAGCGTTAACCTGACAGATTACCTGGACTTGACCACAGACCGGATTTCACGATTTACCCGACCTCTCACCTGCCCCCCGACACCGAACTTGCCCAATCCCTTGACTCTGTCCGCTTCCTGCCACTCCGCGCCGGCATCCTCTCTGCCAGCCCCGTGACAGATTTTCTATGTGGTCTCAGACTTTTGGACCCCACTGTATGTTTTAATATTTGTTCTGAAAAGCATTTAGTGCTTTTTTATGGTGTGTCAAAAGTGTGGGAAAGTCACACTTTCGAAAATCGAGACCATTTTTACTATTTTACGTTATTATCAACATCGTTTCTATGAAAGTATTCTAACACCCTCAAACTTCACTGGAGGGATGCACATAACTTGTTACTGCAAAGCTTCTGTATTGTCATTCCCTGTCTTAAAATGGCAAAAACTATATTATATTTGAATATAATATATGCAAGATGATGCAGATTCAGTTTGGGAATTATTATCATCTAGGTAGACCAGGTAGATCTGAGCCTTACCTTTGCTTCCTGGCTGCCCAGGGGTTCCAGGAAAGCCTCTACCATGCAAACCTGAGGAAATGAAATCAAGATACAATCAACAAATTTATTTACACTGCATCTAGACTTGTTTGAGTTCAAGATTGCAGATTGATCTTGCAGCTATAGTTTTCAAAATTGTTTAAACATAATTTATATCATTGCAATATTTGTAACATTCACATAAGTACATAAGTAAGTTATATTCACATGTTTAAATATTCACATGCATGACTTCACAACCAATGTATGGTTATTTCTCCTTTTATCACTTTAAAGCTAATATTCTTCATATTTCTAAACAGAGCGGGGCATTTTTTGGTAATGCAGTATTTTATCGCCAACCTGGTTCACCCCTCTCTCCAGAGGATCCAGGGATGCCATCTCTTCCTGGCTCTCCTTTCTTGCCATGTGGCCCTGGGGAACCCTGTAGACCAGGTTCACCTGAATACAAAAACACATTTCATCAGGATCATTTACTTTTGAGACTGTAACAAGTGGATATACTCTGTGGAAAATGGTTCTTGGAAAGTGCATTATTTCTTTGATAATCTCAGTAGGGACACACATTAGAATAATAGTTGCATAAAGTAATAAAGTAATAATGTTGCAGCACCACAATTATGAAATATTCAAGAAACATTTCAGCTGAACACATTATTATGCATTTACCCTTGGTCATGGTTTTTTTTTACCCACCTGGCCGTCCTTGAAGACCAGGCTGTCCTGGTAATCCAGGTAACCCAATGGTACCTTTCTCACCTGGTACCCCAAGGCTACCTGTTCAGAAAGCAAAAATATTTGCAATGGAGAGAAGTCAGCAATGTACATTCAATATACCACGACTTGTAATGTAATGTAAAGAGTAATATCAACAAACTAAGGCCATTGAACTAACTCGAGAGTGGTCTGACCTATTGTGGCCCCTGGTGAATGATTATGTGTGATTTATATGCCTGTATGAACCTGTATTTTTAGGTATTGGTCTTAAGAGAGTATTAATCAGCCACTGGTGCCATATGATGCTGTGTTTTCATAGGGTCATGGTGACCAACGCTAAACTGCCATCTTGAACTACACTGAGGGATGTTAATGGATGACACATTAATGTCAGCATATTCATTAGAGCATAGTTTAATGTGCAAAGTGATGTGTGATTGGATGGAGGACGATATGGTAGGTATAAAATAGTTAGTTTTTGAAACAGGGAAGAGAGATAAAAAGGAGACCAAGTGAGGGTCAGAGGAGGGCTCATGTTCGCTAGCCTGGGGGCCGCTTGAGACTGAGTTGTTTATTAATTTCTGAGCTATATTAACCAGCACAGGAGACAGTGGAGAAAAATAGAACTTGCCTGGGTAACCAATTGGGCCTACATCTCCTTTTAGTCCTGAAGTTCCAGGGGTACCTGGGATTCCCAAGGAACCTTTCACTCCCTTTTGTCCAGACTCCCCAGGGAAACCAGGTGGGCCCATTTCACCCTATGTAAATAGGATATGGGAAAATAAAAGGATTATAATGAGTGGTCTGATTTCAATTTATCAAAAAATGCCACAGTTATCATTTTTAATATACTTTTCTAGATCACACTTTTTCTGAAAACAAGTGAGAAAATATTCAAGTAAGAATCAATACATTTGACAACTGAACATATAATTTCTACACATAAATATTGTACCTTCTCTCCAGGGAGACCAGGAATTCCTATTCCCGGTAGACCTGCCAGTCCCTTTTCACCTTTTGATCCTTCTTCTCCCTTGAACCCATGATGGCCAGGTTGCCCACCTAAACCTTTAGAGCCTTTTGGCCCAGATGTTCCTACAAACCCACATATCAATGGGTCACTAACTCAGATAAAAGATCACTTAATGATTTCAATTCAAGTATTCATAAATGTGTTCATTTAATTATTAATTAGATTTCATCAGCTCAATCATTATTCCTGCAATGCTTTCTGGATTCTGTACTATTCCACTATGCAATTGAGTGGAATTGGCTGTATACACGTCAAATAAAGAAAACAGGCAGCTAATTACACTTCATCACATGT
>JAOUQW010000046.1:6919484-6930938 GCA_028565825.1 Olivaichthys viedmensis | reverse complement strand
AAGGCTGCGTTTCCCCCTCATCCACACGACAACACCAAAACACCCTCCTCACATTTATCACCTTTAGAGAGAGGATTCGAAAATTTGCCTGTGTCTTACTGTGGACTAGGCCTAAAAAAATTCAAATATCACCCAGCTCTGCCCTCTACGTTAAATCTGTGGACTTATAGCCATCACTCAGATCACCACAACATGATCAATCTCTTCCTCTCTCTCTCTCTTTCTGTCTTTCTCTCTCTCTATCTGTCTGTCTCTCTCCCTCTCTTTCTCTCTCTCTCTGCAGCTGATCTGTGTCGTGATCAGTTCCCGCGCTGTGCTGTAGCGGCTGTGACTGGTCACTGTGGGACGCTGGGGGGAAACTGCGGGAAAAGCTGTGGAGGCTGTTAATCTCTCACACACACACACACACACACACACACAAACACCAACCACCAAAATACTACACAACTACACACACATAGACACATACACATACACCCGCCAAATACGACTGTTAGCTACGAGACGAGTGATTCCCTCACATTTGTAAACGACTCCTTGGTTGAGTGACAGGTTGGTCCGCCATGTTTGTCAAAACCTTCATGGATGCTGCGCAAAAATGCTGCCTTCCAACGGAGCTGCCTTCTGATTAGAACCGAGGCTTTATATCAGCCGTATTAATGCCCAAACACACACGTACACTCGTTGACGCAACACCCGTCACACATCTCCTCTTCCTCACGATCACGTCTTCATCCTCATCTTCCACTTAAATCCTTCACTTTGTCTTTGTTTGAATGTTTTAGCCCACGTCTGCAGCCGACTGTTTGTGTACTCGAGAAACACCGATGCTGTGTAAATGTACTGAAGTGTGGCTCATGTGAGAATGGAGGAATTTATATAAAACCTGTATTTACTTTTGTACTCTTTTTATGAATCCTTATGACTGTATGAAGTCACTGGTGCTATAGAACCTGATGCTATGGAGGCTAACGGAGAGAACAGCGGCACCGGAACAGCTTTTTTGAAATTGCTTTACTGTATCACGTTGTACTGTGGTGTGTTATTATTCTGTTTGGCTTGTCAGTGAGCTCTGTTTTGCATATAATTGCTTTTTTATATAATGGTCTCCGGTCAGTTTGTTTTACCCAAATTCCACTTTTAACTCCAATAAAGAAAGTGAAGCTCAGATCAGTTTAAAAACAGCAACAACCAATCAGTTTGAGTTCTATCCTAATAAGAGCCACACCCGAGAACCGGGTGAGCACTGACCTCGAATCCCGGGGCGTTATCAATACCTGATAATCATCAATATTCTCCCTCTGGACCTTCAGAGATCCTTCCCTGATACGGAGCAATGCGTTGTTATGATCCAGAGACCCAGAGTTTAGCATTTGATGTTCATTAGATGTTCATTGTGATTTTTAAACACCAAACTGCTCCCTGCTCCTTACACCAGCTGTGTTTAAAGAGACAAACAAGCAACTAAATAAATACTTTTATACCACAAATCAGGACTTTGTGTGATGTGTAGCTTCCACTTGTGAGAAAAATGGCGAGAGTAGTTCCCCAGCTGACAATTTTAGATCAGAAGAACGTCTTCTGAACGTAACAATCTTCGAAAAGAAGGTTAAATCTAAAACCCTTAAGGGTTCTTCAGTTAGTAGAACTATGCAACAGAGGAATTCCCTTTCAGAAAGGCTTCCAAGTGGAACCTCTTTAGGAAGCTAAGAACCCTTAACTATCCAAAGGACCCTCAAGGAACTCTTCTTTCTAATAGTGTACAGTTCTAGGAACTTTTTTTTTTTTGGAGTGTTCTGAAAATGTTTTGTGTGATGTTTCTAAATGTTCCTACAACAGTGATGTAACATTTTTAGTCCTAGGAACCTTAACACAAACATTTGCATATTGTTCGTTTTCGTCTAACAATCATTACATCACGTTTTCAGAACACTGCAGGAACTATTTGACTCTATTTAAATTCAATTACATGATGCGCTTTAAACAAGCCTTACAGAAATCTGGGTCCAGACTCCGTAAGAACCTCAGGAAAGAACCTAGTGAAAAACCAAGACTCAAAAAAGGGAATCCATCCTCCTCTGGATTGTGGGATTACAGTACACTCCTAGAAAAAAAAGGTTTCTCAAAAGTTTTTTTTGGATGGTTAACTGTTCTAGCTTTCTAAATAAGTTCTATTTGGAACCTTTTGTGAAAGGGAAACCTGTTATAGGGTTCTATGTAGAACATTTAATGTATCCCCCAGAGGGACAAGCCAAAGAACCAGTTTAAGCTAGTACAGTACGGTTAACAGAGAGACTCAGCTCAGAGTAAAGATCCCTGAGATATGGCAAGAACCGGTGTCGGACGTCTATCAGGGAACTGTCAGAAAACATGGAGAACATTGAAGATACAAAGCAGCAAAAGAACAGTCCAAAGCATGAAGAACATTTTATTCTCAGTCAGACTAGGTTTAAGAAAATCTGTTCAGAAAATCTTGACTCTAAAGCTGAGAACCTGGGAACACCAACAACAAACTGTGTGAACCTTCAACTTCTGGTGGTTGAAAATTTCTAGAACGGACTTCCATTCGCACTGGTTCATTGGGCTTATCAGAGCTTCTTCAGGAACCTCCTACAGCCAACAGGGTTTGGTGGAGAACATTGAGTCTTCAGCACTGGTTTGTGGTAGGTCCACATTTTGTCCTTCTTTGTCCACAGTAGCCCAAATCCTCAGATGATTTGACAAACCTCACGCTGTGGGAAGACATGATTTAAATGAAACTCATCATTATTATGATGATTAAAGCTCATAATTTTGCTCTCAGCTGCAGAAGATCAACACGGTGGAGAATTGAGAACTTAGTTATGATCTCCTCTAGTCAGTGATTTTCCCCTCACAGACTAACAAGGTCGATGATGTGGAGTCACTTCACTATGGTTTGTTTCTGCTGAACGTGGAAAGACCTGATGATTCTTAGAACTAGTATGGCCATTTGATTTAATTTTTTTTGTTGAGTTTGTGGATATTTAAAAGATAAGCCCCCTAAAAAAAGCAGCTGCTTTGTGCAGGACTGGTGGCTTTGTAGTAAAAGCCTTGCCTCCCATGTGTGAGGTTGCTGGTTCAAATCTGGCCTGGTCCCTGCACTGGTTGTGATGAGGAAGGTTGAGGAAGGGTGAGGAAGGGTGAGGAAGGGATGTAGAGTGAAGGAAGGCTGCAGTGGAAAGGGATAGAAGGTTGTTGGAAGTGCATCTGAAAGGTTGGGTTTTTTTCTGTATAAAACAAAGTTGACACCCTCATGTCAAGTTCCATAACCCCTTTCCTGCACTCTGGGGACCAGTTGCACAGTTATTGGCCTACCTCTTTCTCAAGCTTCACCCTCCAACCATCCTGCACTCACATCCCCCATGTGGTGATACACACCTGTACCTTTAATGCTCACATCCTAGAGACCTGGCTGGGGTTTGACCCAACAACCTCACAAGCCAGAGGCGAAGCTCATCTGATTGAGCCACAGGTTCTCACACAAACCTTGCTTTTTTTTTACTTTTCACTTTTGGTTTTGGAATCGCAAGCTGAAATTTTATCAAAAGCACAGATTTGAACCTACAACCTCTAACACCAGGAGCCATGACACTACCCACAGCACCACGGTTGCATATTGGACATTTGATTAATGAATGGTTTACCAATGGGACCCAAACAGAAATGAAGTCGAGAAGGTGCTGGTTATTTTCTCTGAGCTCCCATAGGCTGAGTTTCATCATTCCTCACCAACATGAACCCTTCAGTAACAGGAAGCTGCAAGTGAAGCCCAACACCAAAGCAACATACACCAACAAACCCAACACTGGTTTGGTATGTTGTGTAATCGATGGGATGTTTCTAGGGATGTTCACTTGCTTTACTTGAGTTATCAGTTCTTTTTATGGTATATTCTAAAGCCAATTGCCAACACTGGAATATTCACATCCAATAATATCCCTTCATATAGTTGTCTAGCTGCAGCCATCAATGGTTAGCTTCTATGCTAGCAAATTCCACTTATATTATAACCACCCTGACAGTAATTATTTTTTTTCCAATGCTATTTTTAACATGCGTTCATCAACATTCCCTACTTACATCTTAAGGTCCAGGTCACAAGTGTAGGCAGGTCCAAGAAGATTCCTAATATTTGAAAAATATAAGATTTGACTTGCTACATCCAAATGAGGTGTTACGTAGCCAATTACTCCATCTATACTCATCTATACTTTATTTTGCTAGGTAATTAGCAAGGTAAGTTGGTAACAAGCTCGTTAGTCAACTGAGTAAGCTAATTTGTGTAGTTAACAAACTTCTTGCTCGCTGCTCTCATGGAGTTTCTCATTCTGCTCTCAACTGCCTGTTCTGCTGGATGCTGGAAGAGATCGCAGTTTTTTTTTTGTTTTTTTTTTAGTTTGTGGATATTTTAAAAGACAAAGCCCCTAAAAAAAAGGTGGTGCTTTGTGCAGCACTTGGTGGCTTTGTGGTAAAAGCTTCGCCTCCCATGTGTGAGGTTGTGGGTTTGAATTTGTGCTTTTGTTTTATTTCAGCTTGAGACTCCGAGACGCCAAAACCAAAAGTGAAAAGTAAAAAAAAAATGCACTGTTTGTGTGAGAACTTGTGGCTCAATCAGATGAGCTTCGCCTCTGGGTTGTGAGGTTGTTGGGTCAAAGCCCAGCCAGGTCTCCAGGATATGAGCCTTGAAGGTACAGGTGTGTAGCACCACATGGGGATTGTGGATGGATGGATGAATGGATGGATGGCTGGCTGGAGGGCAAAGTATGAGGCGGAGGGAGTCAATAACTGCCCCCCGAAGAGTGTGGGAAAGGGGTTATGAAGTCTGAAAAGAGGGTGTCAAATTTAAACACTACTTTTTTTTTAGGTTCCTCTCCTCATCCTTCTCCCGATCCCTATCTCTCCTCATCCTTCTCCTCATCCTTCTCCTCATCCTCATCCTCATCCTTCTCCTCATCCTTCTCCTCATCCTTCTCCCGATCCCTATCCTTCTCTCTCCTCATCCTTCACCTTCCCCTTCACTCCACCATCAGAGCAGGGACCAGGCCAGATTTGAACCAGCAACCTCACACATAGGAGGCAAGGCTTTTACCACAAAGCCACCAAGTCCTGCACAAAGCACCTTCTTTTTTAGGAGGTTTGACTTTTAAAATGAACCACAAAAGCAAACCATGTAATTTTAAGTCCCCATTAAAAGCAAATTATGTAAAAAAATGATTAGTGCTAAAAAAACAACAACAACAACAACAAAAAAAAACCTCAGGCTTCTTCAAGTTCAGTAAAACAAACCACAGTAAAGTGACTCCACACAGAGAAAAGAAAAAAAAACATGACTTTTTCGAGTGCAGAATGATGAGAATGATAATCATACTAATGACTGCTATGTGACGTTGTCTATTGTTAAAAGTGATTTGAATTGTCAATCTAGTGGAACATAATCGGCAAACCGGTCAATGTTGCAAAATAACCTGCATTTCATTTCTGTTCTCAAGTCACCTCAAGACTTGGAAGGCTGTATCATCTAAACCACACAAGTGTGCACTTGCAGGACAAGAGGAGGTGTGTAGGGAGGAGTTTCCTTCAGACTCTGTACAGTCATATTGGCTGGCTAACTAGCTAATGTGATGACTAGCTAGCAGAAAGCAGGTCCATCAGCGTCTACACATGTACACACAACCAAATGTTACAGTTTTAAAATATAAAGTTTTTTATTGCTCCTGTTGACACGTATAAACAGGTTCATACGCCATTTTGAAAAGAAAACTGTATTAGGTTGCAATGCTTTCTGGGTAAGTTGAGCTCCTGAAGTGTACAGTGATGTTGACATGATCCCTCATCTCACGGAAAAAGTAATGAAACGGCCCTTAACATGGCCCAGGGGATTAAATCTAACAGAAGAGGGCAGGGCAAGCTGACGAGGGCGTTTGACAGACGTTATGGATCATGAGGCGAGTGTTTCAGATCCTCGCTGGATCCGAACAGTGCCACCAGCTGCTCCTTGTATGAGATGATGTTTCTCTTCAAGATCTCTTTACAGGGACCCAGCAAACGTTCGAACGCCTGGACGCCAATCACTGAAAGAGACGCAGAAACACTGCAACATGAGCAACAATCAGAGTCAAATTGAAGAATCTGAACGTAAATGTTACATTTTTGAATTATGAAATATTTTATTGCACCTATTTACACTTTTAAACAACTGGATTATTTTTAAGAAAACTGTCAGATTGCAATGCTTTCTGGGTAAGTTGTGCTTCTGAAGCCTACAGTGACTTCACTCAATGATAAAGTAAAAGAACAACCCTTAATATGGCCAAGGGGACTCAACAAAGGGGAAATGGATGAGGGAAACTCAGTTTTACCTAAACACTTGGTTTCTCCCACGGCGTAGACAGATGCAGCTCGAGGTTTGTTAGTGACGAGCGCCAGTTCTCCGAAATACTGCCCCCTAACGCAGCGGGAGACCTCCACCTCCTCGTTCTCCATCCGACCCACTTTAGTCTGGGGACAAATAAACAGAAAAAAGGGTGTGTCCCGCTACATCGTCGAAGACTGCTTTATTTTGACGGAAACCTTTAAATATGGCCAACAAATGCAGCCTACATTACAAGAGTTTTCAAGGATGTGACTGGTGTTTTTTTTATGTGGCCTTCAGTAGCCCACAATTTTCTGAGCCAACATCAGAGTTGGTGTTTAAATGTACATGCTTTGAAGAGAAGAAAAAAAAAAAGTTCCATCTAGCACCTGAAAAAGCTCTTCGGTTTGATGAAGAACCCTACAACAGAGGGTTTCCCTTTGAGAAAAGGTTCCAAATAGAAGCCCTTTAGAAAGCTAGAACCCTTGACCATCCAAAGAGTGTTTTTTAAAGAGTGTAAGTAATGTTAAAATGTAAATTGATCATGTTGAAATTGGTCAAGTTTATTCTGTGTATGTGAGTGTGTCAATGGGCACCTAGTGAACTAGATAGCAAGTAAGTTGAAATGAAACAAAATGAAACAAAACGCAAAAGTCTGCATTTTCGATCCTCAAGTTTCGCGTCGTGACTGTGGGGGTGGAGCCTTTCTGATCATGTGGCCTTGGTGTACCATTTTTGAATACAATATTACAGTAATATTGTTTAGCATGATCAAAAATGAAGCCATGAGCGCGATATGAAAATGAAATATCAGCACATGCCTGAAATATTCTGTATTTATTTTGGCAGCGAAAATCCACTAAACATGAGGAAAACACACAGGTTTAAGTTGCATGTGGTGATTTACTTTGCTCTTGATCATGATCTTCACGACTCCAGATTCCACAATGTAGAAACAATCTGCCTCATCGCCCTGTTTAAAAAACACAAATGCTTCCTGTTTAACAGCAAAACACTTTCACGAGGGAATAAAGGAAGATAACACTAAAAACTGACAAATCAGATGTTCACTTGTTTAATGATCTGTTCTCCGTCTTTGAAGGTTTTTGCTCCTAAAACGTCGACGATCTTCATCCGCTCAGTCAACTGGGGAAAGACAAAGAGAATAAAAGATCTCTATGAGGTTTTAAAATAAAACTTTGAAGTCACTCATAAAGACCAGTTATGAAGACTATAATTCTTTCTATTTCGAATGATTGCTTTTATGTCATGAGACAAAAAAAGGCACAGAAGCTTCTACACTTTTACCTTCAACAAGTAATCCTGATTTTTTGAATATACAATAGAGAAATGCAGCCATTCACATCCCGCCCCCTTTTTACTGGTAACCCGGTGTTGTACGACCTTCATTTGCATATTGAAATCTGATTGGCTCTTATATTTGATGATGCGATAACACTCTGCTACCAGGTGTTCAACATTAACTAGATTTTCCAGTGAGAACACAACAAAAACAGTGATGTTTTTCACACTTTAACTGCCTACACACTCTAATAAAAACACGTTTTGTAAAGTTTAAAGTTTCGGGTGACTTTAGAATAAAAGGAACTCACCCACCAACACGTACTGTAAATGCTCACAAATGGATGGGGTACAAATTCAAGGAAAGGGTTTTTTTTTATGTCTGCAATATTCTCTCCAATGTAACTTTGAAAGGCAGATTCAGTATGTTTATCTTGTATTAGTTTTGCGATTCTTTTTTATAAAATGTCCTTAGGCTTTGAAAACTTGCTATACAACCTATTTATTACTATAATTATTACAACTAGACCCTGATAATACTATGAGTGTCACGTTTGTCGCGGTGGGACAGAGGACACAGGCGCAAGTGTGTTTTGGTTTAGTCCTTGTTTCATGTCCCCGCCCTGTTTAGTCTTGTTAAGTGAGCCCACCTTTGTGTCGTTTGTGAGTGTAATCAGTGTATGTATTTAAGCCCTCGTGTTTCCCATCCAGTTTGTGGTTGATTGTTCAATGTTTCATGTCATGCTGTGTTTGGAAAATAAATGTTTATATGTTCGAAACAGCTTTGCGATTGTGTCCTGCATCCCGCTAAACCGTAACACACTTTAAATAGTTGGTGTTGGTGTGCCATATTAGTTGTCTTTTCCTTACTGGTGGTCCCAGTAGTCCTGGTATGCCTGGGATTCCATCTCTACCTTGTTCCCCCTGCAACAAACAAACAATTGCTTTAACAATAATTGTATATCAAATTAGTTCATTAATACTAGCCACTGATGGAGACCTTCTTTCAAACTCATGGCTTGAAGTTCCATTAAGCATAGAAATGTATGAAGAATCACATACAGTATTTTAGAAATCATAGTTTGCAAAACACATATTGTCCTTTCATAGTAGCAAATAGACAAATATTTACCTTTGTTCCGTTGCAGCCTGGGATGCCCGACGGTCCCTGTGGGCCATCTTGACCTGGGAGACCCTGAAGTGAGACACACAATCAAATTATGTTACATACACATTAGTCAAAGTAAATAACATAACAGATAACATATGAGGATGTAGATAAACAGATAATATTCCAAAAGCTATAATAGAACAACTCATTTCACACGTGCAATAGAAATAGTTGGAACCACATGACAGTAAAGAGTAATGTCAATCAGAAAGTAATAAAGCCTGCCCCCATTGGAACCCATTGAAAATAACTGTTATGCTGCCATCTACTGTATTGAGCATGGATGTGACTGACAGTACAGATTTTAGTATCTGGTCACCGGGTACGTAATGTAACTATACTGTAAATCATATTGGTTAAGTTTAGTGATTCAAAGAGGGATGTATCTTCGTTATGTCTGGTGATCTCAAATAATTTTGCTAAATTAGCCTTAAAATTATGGTTGCCGGACTAAATCAAACAGGAGACAAATATGGTAGAGAATCCATTGAAAATAAAGAGATAATTGTTAAATGTGTCAAAGCTGACAACTTCTGGTGTTGTAGGTAGAGACAACTATAACCTGATTAGTAGTTGTTATGCAGCTAGATTGTTAGCTTTTAAGCTAAATTTACATGGATAAACTGATAAACAAACTGCAAAATAAAGTGGTGAATTATAGAAATGAATATGACTGGCAGTACAATGCAGTCCAGCTTGGCAGATTATATTACTAATAATTGAGAGGAAGATCAGATATATTAGGACTTAAAAATGTTAAAAGAGGTGTCCTGGGTAAATGTGACATTTATGAGTAAGTAGTGAACAGTTAAAGAACTGTGTGTGGACATGGATGTGTTGTTTTACTTGAATATCCGAGTGTCTGAGCAGGGTAAAATTCCAGAACTTACCGGATGTCCAGGGATTCCTGGAATACCAGGTAAGCCAGGAGGGCCCTATAAGAAAGATATTAATATTTGGCATTACAAGCATTTCAAGCATTCATTAAAAATCTTTGTTAATTAAGTAAACAAAATTATGATAGATATATATAAAAAAAAGGAATGTTGATGAAGTTAGACACAACAGTTGGCCAGAAAGCCTTTTTAAATTTCTTTTAATGGCCTCTATCTCTCCTTCAGTTTGGAATAAATTTAATATTAACAGTACAAAAAAGTGCATCCCAAAGGAAAAAGAAAAATTCAATAAAAAAAATTCAATAAAATTCAATTTTTTTGTCTAAAAAACAAAATAAAGTGATATTACTTACACGTGCACCTTTCATTCCATGAGCCCCCAGCTCTCCATGATCTCCCTATAAGAGTACATACAAGTCATGTTACAGTAACTGTTTCTGCTAATTCTTTTCTTTCTTTTTTTTTTACTCCATTTTCTCTCAATTTGGCCATTGCCCATTCCATTGCCAGTTCCCACCCACTAGTTCTCTCTTATCAAACAACAGCTACCAAGCAGGGAGGGTGAGGGTTAACACATGCTTCCTCCAAGATATGTGCAGCTCTGCCAAAGCATCTTTTTATTTATTTATTTACCCTTTTTCTCCCAATTTTAGTCATCGCCAATTCCCACCCACACTAGCTAATTCTCTCTCCTATCGCACGACAGCCACCAGCCGGGGAGAGCTAGCACGTGTTTCCTCAGGGACACGTGAAGACAACTACCGCATCTTTACGAACTGCTGCTCATGCAACGCCACAGGGCAGTCCCGCACGCTCAGAGGAAAGCGCCAACTGCCCTCTTCCGTATGCATGAGCTCACAGATGCCCACGATTGGCTGGTGCCGCTTTTGATCGACAGGAGAGTGAAAAACAAAGTGTGTTTGTGTGAGAGAGGCTGAGAGATTATTATTATTCTACGTCTCACCTGACTCTTGTCTCTTCTTCCTGTTTCTCGGTAACAGTGAGCTGAGACTCCAGCGGTCGGCTGATTTTACACAGCAATGAGGAAACAAAAATTACAAACCAATCCCAAACACAAACACACATTCAACAGTATGAGCACTGTCTGAGTTTGTGCTGCATCTCACATTGTCTTTCAGGTTGCTGTCTGGTCGTTACCGTCTGCTGTGCTCTCGGACAGCTCTGCATATCTCCATTAGCTAACAGAGAGAGAGAGAGAAGTTACATGTGTGTAAGCAACACACAGATGAATCAGCCCCTTGTCTCTGTGATAAGACATTGCGTACCTGTCTCTCTCTTCTCTCTCCTCTGACTGTCTCTGGAGGACCTGATGGAACTTAAACTCCAGCTGTCAGCTGAAAGAGAAGTGGGGTGTGAAAACGTGTGCATGCTTGTTTGTGTGTGTGTGTTCCTGTACACAAGTTCCTTTATGTCTGTTCCTGTACCTCTGTTCCTGTTCCTATACTTATTTTCCTGTTCCTGTATGCCTGTTCTTGTTCCTGTACACCTGTAGCCAGTTGCACCAGTCGAACGTAAGTCTATCGTAGCCTAGTTTGAATGTAAATTGCCACTATGTTCGAGTTTAAGAACAACACATTTTTTTTACAGTTGCACCAAGTAATATAGTTTCAACGTAGCCTTAAGTTATAACTTAAGACTTACACCTACTCCTTAGTTGGTTTAACGACCACCGTAAACAAAACTACTCTGTG
>JAOUQW010000046.1:6866036-6893347 GCA_028565825.1 Olivaichthys viedmensis | reverse complement strand
GCTATATCCTACACGTTAATGGCCATATCCTACACTTTAATGGCCATATCCTACAGGTAGCATACCATAGTCAGCCTTCAGACCTCAAACATACCAAAACAGAAGCATGCCGTGCTTTCAAAGCATGCTGTAGGTTGTTAACCACTACAGCTAAACGTGATTCTGTATTTTAAGAGCTGAAGTGATGCATATGAAATACTGTCTTTTGCTAACAGGATGGAAAACATCAACTTCAGGCACCATTATTTGAGGTCTGAAGGCTGACTATGGTATGCTACCTTTAGTACCCAAAATAGAACATGTAAAGGTCATCACTGGCATTTTGTTTGGAGGTTAAGACCCATGTGGGAAAGATAAAATCCCACTCTTCTACCTCTAGTTTTATTCCTATCCTATGTATTTTTCTTTTGTGCATTTTAAATGTCAGTAAACTTTAACAATTTGTTCGCAGAGATTGGAGGTACCTTATGGAAGTACTGCTAGTACTGCATTCTCTATATTTGTTTCACATGTTTCCCAGCAGTTGCCTCAGGATGGGATTGCCATGTGTTAGGAGGCACTACAACTCCACAACAAGATATTAATATCATACTTTGCTTTTTCAGAGGTAAAGTGATTTGCCAAAGTAGAAGAAAGGAGCTCCTTGTCTTAGGCCTTATCTGATTTTGTGCTTTCCTGATGAAAAACTTGTGACAGTGCTAAAGGTATACTTTGTGCATTGTGTTGGTCCATGCCCCACAGTGATTCCAGGTCTGTAGGAGAAGCTATTTTCAGACCAGCATCATTCCAGAATATTAGATGACCTCATCAGAGTAATGACTGCCATGAACAGACTGCAGACTGAGTGTGTTTACATGTACAAAATAATCTGATAACAGGGGAAAAAAAATCTGATTTTGGCAATAATTCATCCAATGTGTTTAGATGCATTTAAGTAATCTGGTACTGGGAAAACTCTGGGGTCAGTAAAAACTTGGTTGGACTTCTAAGATAAAATGCTATTTATTGTCACATATACAAGTACAGTACAGTGAAATTCATTCTTCACATATCGGTAAGCTGGGGTCAGAGCGCAGGGTCAGCCATGATACAGCACCCCTGGTGCAGGGAGGGTTAAGGGCCTTGCTCAAGGGCCCAACAGTGGCAGCTTGGTGGTGCTGAGACGTGAACCCACGACCTGCTGATCAGTAGCCCAGTTCCACTGAGCCACCACTGTTTCTAAATACATCACATCAATAACCTGTAACCCGTCAATAAACTCACCAAAGAAGAAGCACATAACATAAAATTAAAACTGGTGTTTGCTGCTTCCAGGGCAACTCTTGTCCATCCGGTTATGTTTGCACACATGTGGAGACGTAGAAGAAATGTACCTGATTAGCAGTATATATGTGATCAATAACCTTATGTTTGGGCTAAAATCCCAGTGTCTTTATTAAATGTCTTGATTGAAGCTATTGTAGTATGCTATTTACATGATCACTTGAATATTCTGGTTACTGTCAAAATCAAATAATATATTATTATTAGTGTGCATGTAAACACACTCAGTATTTACACTTGTACAGTTTTATAGTTTAATAGAATAGCAGGTCATATGTGAGTGACCATGAGGTAAAGTTTATAGGTATACTTCTTTTCTTTTCTTTTTTTTTTACTCTAAACTCTATAGGTGTAATTTTTTTGAGGATGAATTAACACAACAGCAATAGTGATTAGACACAATAGGATGTTCTAATGGAAGATGAAATTGAGCTAAATGGCTGATGTTTCATATTAAGTGGGCTATAGGATTTCCTCCATTTCCCAGGAAATGTGGTGGTGTTGTTACAATAAGAACATTTATTCCATATGTTTGTTCAGAATCATGTCTTGAGAAAAACCCAGTATTTCCCAATGGACCATGTAATCAAATTAGCGATGGTAATACATGAAACCTCTGGTACAAATTCCACCAGTCAGTAAAAAAAAAAAAAAAAGTTGAAGGCCTACTTTTAACAATGAATCCAGGAAAACGTATAATGCAATACGATCCATCATGTATTATATCTTTAATCTTTTGTTAGGCTTGTAAATATAATAAAACAGGCTTTAAAGACACTTGTCTTCTGAATTCCCAGATAAATTCCTCCAACTGATTCCTGGATTCATGCAAATGGATCACATGTTCGGATTTTTTGTAGAAATAGAATTCAAGGTGGCATTCATTTATCAGAGGCATTCTAAGAGGCATTCTAAGGTAAAGGGATAATTTTACACAGGCGTTGTCTGAAAATTTTCTTGGAGACTAGCACTTGATAATTTTCTTTGTCCATGCAGAAATGTATGTATGTGTGCTTTGCACATATGTCACTGATAGTTTAACAATGTCCATCCTCTCTGGGAAACCCCTGTGACTGTAGCAGCGTTTTGTCCACAGGTGGTCCCTGAATTTGGGTGGGTGTATGTGAGAGTGGGTGGGTGCACCCTCTGGATTTGCATGAGAGGAAAGGCGTCGATCTAGGCAGAGGGAGATGTCTATGAGTGATAAGAACAGGAAAATGGTTGCTATATCATGTGCCAAAATAATCCCCTCTAAAAAAAAAAGGGGACAATTGAGGGAAGATTCATTGTGTTGGATAAGAGGAAATGGAAAAGGAATTTAAGTTGTACAGATGAGAAGAACATGTGTTGAGGAGCTTGTTGCTTGTATTTTAATTAGTTCAGCCTATCTGAGTAGGTCTAATTGATCGTCAACATTTGCTTTAATACACTTACTGTATGTACAAAGTGTATTTGTTTTAATTGGCAAGCCCTTCTATACACGATACACATTGAGTGTGCTACTAAAAGTTCTGGTGGTTTTACCCATGTGCTCTCTGTCCTGAGACCATTTTGACCCTGTATTGGCTCAGAGAGTTTGCCTGCCAAGGAACACAAACACACAAACGTGCATAAGGCTTTGCAACTTTTTTACCCATACCACTAGTAAGCAAACTATTCCCACCTTAGCCTACCCCCTTCACCCCCACCCTGAAGTTTGCAACCACTGTGTTTATGAGATCTCATGTTTTGTAAACTAATTAATCTTAACATAAAAGCATGTGTAAGTATATCTAAGTATTTCTCTGTCCCACTTTTGTAATTTTGTTTTTTTTCTTTTATCTCAGTAAGGCCATCCTAGTGCAGATGAACAATATTGTATTACAGGTCAATGAAATTAATGAAATTAATTAGCACATTTACAAATAGTTCTAAATGGTGCCAAATTCTTTTTCTAGAATGTTCCATTATGCATCTATAGAAAAGCAACAGTGCTGTTCTGTTCTCAGCCTAATCACCTCCTCTTGATTAGCTGCCTATTAAAAGCAGTGCTGAGAGTTTTAAGCTGGAGAGATGAAACACAAGGTCTAATCTAAAGTGACTTTATAGCTTTCTCTTTTAGCAGAATATTGTTTTGCATGTAACTTATTTTTGCATATATAAATTTATTTTTCTGCTTCTGTCTCCCTCTTCCTATATCTATCTTTCTGTTTCTTTCTCTCCAGAGAGAACATGCTAAACATCCTGATTTTACAATAGTCCTGTGAATGGTAAACTAATGGATTCACCAGATCTTTTAGTTGAGAAAGACAGGAACAGGAAGAGGCGGCATGCCAAAAATGTCTTTTAGATGAATTCCCAGAAGTCCCCATGCTGTATTTTTAGTGTTAGAAGTGGACAGTATAAACTATGTTTGACGCACAGAAAGGTATTATGTGTTAGAGGTATGACCAAATTCAGTCTAGGTCCATTTAAGTAATCAATTAATAAAAAATTGTAACCACTCTTATTTACAAGAATTTCATCTTGTCATTACACAATCTACAACTATTCCCTTTGATCCTTTCCATTTTTAATGATTTTAGGATATTTTTCAGACATTAGTTCATTTTTGAGTTTTGGTTTGAATCACCCCTCAAGTTGATACATTCTTGCAATTTTGTCGAGCTGCCGATGGTGCTCACACTACCAAACTGAAACAAAATAGGTTTTGAAGGGGGCAGGTATTAATGACAAAATTATTGGCCCAAAGTCATGTTTAGGTACTCAAAATGATTCACTAACTTTTTCATTTACTGTATTTGTTTATTATCAAAGAGCACTGGAAGAAAGGATTCATTGCGAGCACCTAACAAGTCTTCAAACAATTAATAATTAAGATGTTTAGAAGAAGACATGCTACCTCCTGGTGCTTGTGTTGGTTCTAAAAGGATCAATGCAAATAACCAGCATGAAGCCACCCATGACTCATGCTGTTTATTTTGTTTGGTACTGTGCCGAGAGCAGATTTTAATTTCGGTCTCGGTGTGGTTGATTTTGTCCTCATCCGAGTTCAAATGACATGTTTGCACCTGTTCAAATGAACAGAAATGAGGGTGCAAATACACCATGGTTCAAAATAACCAAACCAAATGATGTAGGTATGAAAGTGCCCTAAAAAGACCATATTAGGAAGACTAAAATGATTTACAAATATATATTTGGGAGGACACTCTGATGTCATGTAATGATGAATGATTACATGCTGCCTAGCTGTCATTCTCAATGATGTCACATACAAACATACATCCCACACAGGTGGTTTCCACTCCCTACTTTGATGGGTGATGGGTGCCTAATGGTGCATTAATACACATTTCAGCTGGTCACCTGGATAAACTCTTAAAGTAAGCACATGGTATGATGGTCTGTTTCTCATATAACTCATGAGAATAAGTGATTTCATGCACACCATTTTAGTTCCATAAACAAATAATCTCCCTCTCCTTGATCAGAAAGATAATTTTGTAGAATTACTTGTCTTTATACTTTGAATGAGAGTCTTAACATGTTTGGCACCTAAAGTAGAACAAATGACTTCCATGAGATGTGTTAGGGAGTTCATGGGGGAAAAAAAGTCAACAAAAAAAAAAGTCTAAAATGTCGCTTGATTTCACAGATAGGTGGAGTGTTCTCATTTTCACACATCCTATGATCCTATGAATATGTGTACAAGATGTGATTTGCCTGCAAGGCTCTATCAGAGATTATACAAGAAGATTCTGTAATATTTTTTTCTCTCTAAATATTCCCTATGCATGCATCGCATTCCCAAATACACCTCTGTTATGATCTCATATACAATACTAATCAAAAGTTGGATTTTTTTCCCCTCACATTTGAGAATAATAGTAAAGACATCAAAACTATTAAATGACACATATGAAATTATGCAGTAAACAAAAGGTGTTAAACATTTTCACTTTTCTAACAGTCTTAAAGACGTTCCCACACATGCCAAACACTTGTTGGCTGCTTTTCCAAGGTTTTCCAAGTTAATTGCTGGTGTGGGGTTTCAAAAACTTATTTATTTATTTTTGGGGAAAAATATTCATACACAGGCATCAACTTTACTATTTATATTTGCTTTAATAATGTATTTAAGATCATGAAAAATATACATTCAATCAGGTGTGTATAAAATCAGACTGGTACGGTATATGTTGTTTAAGGCTCTTGTGTGGCCCTTATGCTGTGTATTGAACTTTAGCCTATCTACCCGTTTCCCAGTTTCCTGTCTGTCCTGTAGTAGCGATTGCATTTGGACCGGACTGTGTGTGTTTGGATTACTGTATTGAGTAAAGTTACACTATACTGTATGTCTCCACTAGGGCTCTCAGAACAAGTTTCCCTATTCGATACTATTCGAATTTTCATAATATTTATGTATTTGAAGGCAAAAACTTTAATTGTAAATGTTTAAGATGCCATGTTATACTTTTAGTCACCTTATGTAAATCTATCAAAAAGCGTTTCCTAAACTTTCTGGTCAAACAACCAGATGTAAGATCGCTTGATGTAAGAAAAGGGGTCTAAAAAATTTTTTTTTTAATAAAATATGTATCCTAAAAGTGATATTACATGTAAGTAAAATTCCAACAGGCACTTATTGCAGTCACTGTTTTTCTGTTGCTGAATCTCAAATGGCATTTTATTGGGTAAATAGTGCACTACATAGGTTCTACCACAGCATAATATTATACCCCGTGTAGTGGGCATGTGTAGTGAATAGGAGGCCATTTGGGATTCTAACTGTGTTGGTGGGACGATGGGGAAAAAAAGTTGATGACAGATTTTGATGTAAATCATACATACACTAAGAAATGTAAAACTTCTGTGGGTGAATATATGAAAAGGAATTGGAAACAGTTTGTTATAAAATTATGTTGACCAATTTTCACCTTCCTTGTTTTATGTGATAAAAGAAGTTTTATGTGTACCGCTACTGCTAATGTTCACACAGTCTGTGGTAGTATAAAAGTATACACTTATTAACATTGGAATGCGTTTGAACACTGTGGTTAATGCAAATTACAATACATTTGCAATTGTGAGGTCTTAGGTCTGTTTTGTAAAATTTAAGCTGTGGTCTGAATGAGACAGTCTGCGCATGCTGTTGCGTCTCGGTTTAAACAAACACATGCGAGGACTCCCATGTATTCCAAGGCTGTGAATAGAACTTCCATGCTTCCTTTTTTAGGCTGTTAGCTATTCCTCGCTCAGAGTATGATTTCTCTTTCTCTCCATTTGTATTCATGAGACGTTAATGAGGGTGGCGGGTCCAGTTTTGGCAGCGGTAGTCAAGGACACAACATTCCCATGTCATCTCTCGCTCTCTCTTTCTAACACTCCAAGGGCAGTTCTGGTCATGTTGCTTGTCCTAAGGGGGAGGATGGATAATGTCTGTTAGATGATGGTATGTGGCAGTGAGCTAAGACATAAAGATTGTATCAGCTGTGTTTGTGTATCGTGCAGGTTGAGTTGAGCATTAGAAACAGTAACAGACCACCTTGGAATGCAGGTGCCCTGAATTTAGTGAATATACAGACAGGCATGTGAAAAAGTAAGTACACCTTATGAAATGTTTTTTTTTACATATGTGGACATATCAATATTTGATCTTCAGTTAAACGGTATATATAGATAAACTTTATGTAATTGAACAAAAAACAATGGAAATTTGACTTTGCAATCATTTATTTAAAAAAATTAACCGAGATGTAATTTTTTTCTGTGGAAAAAGTAAGTACGCCCCTGGCTTCAGTAACTGGTATTGCTCCCTTTGGCAGAAACAACTTTATGTAGGCGTTTCCTATAACTGTCTACCAGTCTCTGACATCTACTGGGAGAAAAATTTGCCCACTCCTCCATGCAGAATTCTTTCAACTGTGCAATGTTTGAGGGATTTCTTGCATATAAAGCCCGTTTCAAATCCCCCCACAGCATTTCAATGGGATTCAGATCTGGGCTTTGACTAGGCCATTCCAGAACCCTCCATTTCTTCCTATTGAGGCATTCCTTGGTGGATTTACTTGTATGTTTGGGATCAATATCTTGTTGAAAGGTCTACTTCTTCAGCTTCAACTTTTTGACAGATGGCCTCACATTCTCCTCAAGCACTCTCTGGTATGATGGAGAATTCATAGTCGATTCTATGATTGCAAGTTGGCCAAGCCCTGAGGCAGCAAAGCAGCCCCAAACCAAAACATTTCCACTTTCATGCTTAACAGTTGGTATGAGGTTCTTCAGATCAAATGCTGTATTTGGTTTTCGCCAAACATACCTTCTGGTACTGTGGCCAAACAACTCTATTGTTGACTCGTCTGTCCATAGCACATTGTTACAGAAGTCCTGGTCCTTGCCTAGATATTCATTAGCAAACTTTAGTCTTGCCCTGATGTTCTTTTTAGACAGCAATGTATTCCTCCTGGTGCACCTCCCATGTAGGTCAAATTTGTGTAGTCTCTTTCTAATGCTTGATACATCAACAGTGGCAAGAGCTACCTGCAGATCCTGTGATGAAATTTTGGGGTTCTTAGAGACTTCTTTTAGCATCTTACGGTCTGCTCTAGGGTTAAATTTGCTCGGGAGGCCTGGCCTGGACAGGTTGGCAGTGGTTTGAAAACTTCTCCACTTGTAGATGATCTTCTGGACAGTGGAATGATTGCCAAAATATTGGAAATCAATCTTCGTAAACCCCTTCCCAGACTCATAGGCATCTACAATCTTCTTTCTGAAGGCCTTCTTTCTCTAGGCATGATGATAGCACACACTCCAATAACAAAGAGCATACCAGACCATATATCTGAGGTTTAAATAAGACAGGTTCCTCAAAGACATTCTCTAACGATGTTCTAATCATTCGCACCTGATCTGGTGCACCTGATTTCAATTTGACACATTTGAAGTAGTGATATATAGTGTACTTACTTTTTCCACTTAAGAAATTTGCATTTCTGTTTATTTCAATTATACAAAGGATGACAAAATGTAAATTTTTAGTGTCACTTGTTAAATTATATCACCTTTATCTATCAACATTGTTTAAGTGAAGACCGAATATCTGTATGTCCAAATATGTTGAAAAATTCTAAACTTTTCATGGGGTATACTAACTTTTTCACATGACTGTATATTGATTTGTGAGTAAAACCAAGGCTGTTCATTAATCTTGTTTATGTATTCTTTCCAGCCCTATTAGACAATAATAATTGTCAACACTCATCATTTATAAGCTTGGATATTGAGCCATGTACATGTACATGGTTTCAGAAGGCAAGTCTTTGTAGAAGTCTAACTTTTTTTTGTCCACACTCTTTGCCAAGTTTTGGAACATGTCTCACCTGGTTCTTTGACTGACACGCTGACCCGCCATTGACTTAGATCTTTAATGACTTATCTATCATTACTCATTAATGACTTATCTAAAGTGAGTGTTAAACATAAATAATAATAATGGCATATTTCACACAAAATAACATTTCTATTCTCAACTGATCTGTCCACATCTCTTTCCCCAGGTAAATAAATTATTGCAATATTCACTATTTGCTTCTGTCATCATGTTTACAAAAGTGAAGTATGCAACGTGATTAGCAGGTGTTGTGTTTAATACATAGTCCACACAATGGAAAACAGTCAGAAATGGAAATAGGATACACACTTAGTAGATAGAAACATAGGAGATTCCATGGAAATATACCAATAAACACATGCGCACATGCACACACACAACCACACGCTTCTAACTCACTTTTGAGGTAGTGTTAAAATGAATGTAAGTTTAAATCTTCAAGTTTTTTTTCCTGAGAAATCCCAGACCTGTCCACTGTCTTTCCCTCCCTACTAACCTTATTACTCACCCTTTCTTTTTCCCTTTCCCCTAAGACCTCGTTCAGTTCCTAAAAGGAGATACTGTACTTATGCAGTTCCTTTCCTGTGTGATTCTGACTTAAATCCATTATGAGCACGAAAGGCGGCATGACCAGATTCATATTTTTATTGGTGCTTTCCTTTCTCATCACCCTTTTCTTTTCATTTACAAATCACTGAACTGTAGGTTAAATGAACAAGAAAGGTTTTCTGTTGACATCAAAGACAATATGTTTTAGAATGTTTCAGCAGAGAAACATAGGTAGTTCCTGTGCAACACAGCTCTTGCTTAATATTCTGGTTCATTTAGCTATGTCAAGAACAGGAAGCACTGATTAGGGCTGTGGGCCCCTGGGAGTTGAAGTTCAGTTTTTCTTGACTGAGTACGAGTTTGGTGTAGAGCGGTCCAGCTGTGCTTGGCTGTTCAGGGGGTTTGGGGCTGTGTTGTTGATATAGGGCTGAAGCCAGAATATCCAACTGAGTGCGCGGTCATTTTCTGTGCTTCTTTAATTCCGACTTGGATGACACTGGTCAAATTGCATTACCTTTACAAATATAGAAGAATAGTCCAAAAAATGGCTCTGTCGTATTGTTCATCCAATATGGGCAACATTGAGACAAAGAATTTCTATTTCTATAATATTCTTTGCAATTACTGTGCTTTTTTTTAATTTATATTTTGTCATTATTTACTGTCTGTTTGCGGCACATGCATACACTTAGTTCCCATGCTTTTGAGATGAAATAGGGGAGCCTGAACGCTTCCAAAAACTTCCCCATGGGAGATGGGAGTAAAGGAGGCACTTCTGACCTACAGCTGCTCACGGAAAGGGGCCAAAGAAATATTCCCTCCTATATACCCCTCTCTGTCTCTGTCTCTCTCTCTCTGTCTGATCTCTCTCTCCAATCTCTGTTTTGATTTTTTAAAGTCAACATAAAGCATAAAAATGCTTAACTCATCTGCTTCTTAGACCAAACTGTGGAAAGCCCATGGGAATGGATTGTGCATGAGTTATCTTGTTAGAATTGTATGTTTGGTGCTGTTAGACTCGTTAGAAGTCATTAATTAATTTAGAAAGTAGTTAATTAATGCTTAATTAAATAACTACGAGGTAATGGAGTTTTTGTTTTTGAAAAGTTGGTTCTTTCAATAGGACATTACTCCACAAAAATGAGCTGAAAACAAATAAAACAAATAACATAAAATATAAAACTTTCTAAAATTACAATATGTACAAACATATATGTGACTTACAATAACATCTAGGCCCCATTTTGTCCAACTATGTGACAATTGTATAAAGAAGTCTTTATCTGGGCTTAAATTGAAACACATAGTTAAACAGCAATTGTAAACAGCAACACGAGTACCAACATACCAGATAAACTATTGCAGCCTAAACTGAAAGTGTCATTTTTTGGCCATTTTTGGCCAAAGATTTTTGGTGGCTGAAATTTTGGTGCATCCCTACTAGATATGAATCAGGATCAGCCAAGGATAATTATGGGTGTTTTGATGCACTAAAGGAAGTAAGCGGCAATGGTAGAGGAAGCATGGGTTGTTAAACAGGAGCTGCAGTAAAGACAGATGGGAAACTGGGTGAGAGGGGAAAAACACAAAATGGCTGACATGAGATATAAAATGACCCTAAGGAATTTGGTTTATCTCTATGAGCTGATTTAATTGAGAACATTTACTGTTCTGATATGATCAAATAACACAATCACAGCCAAACTCAATGTTATTGCTTGATTTTATTTTTGTATATGTGTTTTGTCTTTGTTTTTTATTCTGCAGTACAATGTGAATTGTGTACAAGTGTATGTTAATGAACCTGCATCTGTTAACTGTTACTCTACTATGAGTGCAGAATGCAGAAGGCAGAATTATGAAGGCGTTTAATTTGCATTGCCAAGGTAACGCTGCATGTGGATCTTTTTAAGGTGTTTGTGCATATGTGTGTGTCCCAGAGTAATAATCCACATTGTTTTGTCTAAAACAGGAGCTCAAAGTAAATGTTTGTTTCATGCATTACAAATAAACTGTATGATTTCTGGATAAGTGTCAATTCAGGCTCTGGTACTGAGCTACCAGAACATCTATGCTCTTCATCTTTATGTGTCTGCATATCTCAGGTCTGTTTACACTCAATGGATTTTACATTTGTTCTTGAGCACAACAAACAAAAGTCTATGGCTAGTCTGGATCAGTCATCCCAGCCATAACATTCTCTCAATAACCCTTCTCATGTCTGATTCCCTTTTGTATCACTTCTCTCTCTTTTCTTTTCTCCGGGCTCACATTGTGCCCACATAGGGGTCAGTTAGACGTAGTTCACTCCCAACAAGGGCAACCCTGAGCCCTCTGCTTGCGCTCTTTGTTCCTCTTGGTCTGGGATGCTGGTGCTCTCATGTGAAGGCAAGGTCTCTGAGCCCCTGAGAAGGGAGTTTCAATCAGTGTGGGTTATTAAAATCTAGGTTTTAAGATGTTTATGAATTAAATGCTTATAGAATAAGTATTGCCCATTGTGTCTGACACTCTGCGCAGACAGGACTAAGGGATGCTGAGTTTGGTCTTGACATGGCCTGCATCTCCAATAATCCAAGAATCACTCAGGATTTGAATCACACAAAGATTTACTTTATGGCATATACAAATAAGTGATAATGACAGCTTCTTCTGTAATATACTTTTAATACATACTGTACCATTGCCAGGCAGTTTGTCATTAGTGTTGATGAATCCCTTTATTTCAATCCTATGTCTGGCTCCATGTAGGAAACATTTAGTGCCTCAGATAGGTCTCTGCCTCTGCACACAGCCATGAAGCCTCATACACCCTACTAACACATACACCCATACACACAAATACTGTATATGTGTATGTGTTTCCTCAGCTGTACAGAGCAGATGTGCAAATGTTTCGTTCCATTGAAAAGCCATATTGAAGCCTTTGCACAGAACCTGTCACTGTTTCTAATCACACATTATTGGGTGTCAAGTTATGTGAGCATGCACATTTGCAGTTAAGAAATGTTGAAGAAAACCATTGAGTGTGCTTTCACTGCTACACTTTACTGCCTAACAGCCATCTCATACTCCCTTATATGTATGAAGCAGAGCAGCCCACAGGTTTGTATGACAAAACGCACACACAAGGCACATTCTTCCCTCATACTATCTCCTTAAACATTCATTGAATAGGCAGGTGGGAAACCTCCCTCCTCCTGTGCAGTCAGGCAGTGTTCCTATGTGCCTCTCCTTATTAGGGGTTTGATTTTTTACTTAGTGTCATGCCCGCAGCAGCAGCCTAGCATCACTGAAGAGTGACTATACAGAGAGGGATGAAGTGGTGCAGGTCAGGGATGAAAGAAACTCAGTCAGAGATCAAGAAAGAGGTGTTTTGGAGAGGAAATTGGCACCATGGATTAGAAAGGGACGGTTTCCAGGTCTCTTTGTCTCTTTTTTTCATAATATAACTTATGTGTGCATGGTTTAGATTCATGTGCTGGAAAGAAGAGTAATAATACTACAGCAAAAAGTTGAGTTGCACGCTCCTACACATGGCACAAACAATACAAACATTTGAATATGTTTTATAGAACATATTTATCTTTGACACTATTTTGTAAGTTTAGCATTAAATAATATACTAAGGGAAGTTAGCATTTCATTAAATAGTAAAAATAGCAGAATCTTAAGCACTTTGTATGTGGTTAGTTAATGTGACTATTCAGTTTCATTGCTATGATGTCACAGAAATTCACATTTGAAATAATAAGATTCACTTTGTTTTTCAAGTCTCTTTAAAGTCCAAGGTTTGGTGTAATCACTGATTCAGTGGGGTCTTGTCCTGCAGATATTCTATCAGTGTTGCTCTTTGACACTTGGCAGGGGTCAACCCCTGGCCCAGATAGGATCACAGCTAAAGTCAAAGGTCAATAGTCAAAGGGCAGAAAGTCAGGGTTCAGAAAGCTTTGAGTGATTCAAGTTATGAGACCCCAGAACCAAATGCAACCTTATCACAATCCAAATGAGTAATTTTGGAGCAGAACCTGTATTAAGTTACACATAAGCCGGCAAATTAGTCAATCAGTTTGAACATTGGGCTTTTTAATCTTTATTAGAATGAGAATAATAAAATACATCAACGGATCTCATCTCATATTAGAACATGCATTTCGGTATTATGTATGGAAACGAGGCATAAAGGCAAGTAAGAGTCAGAAAGGAAAGGTCTTTGATGAGAATCCTGTAGCTCTAATGCTTGTTCTCTGCCTGTTTTCTTGCCATTTAAAGTGGACAAATATGTCTGATATACTTTAGCTCAAATCTCCATTTCAGGAAATGTGTACTGTACATAGACCACTTTTATAGTGGTATACGTATGTGGTATATACCATTTATATAGATATAACATAGATCTAACTCCACGTTTGCCGTCTGTAGTAACAGAGTGGGAGGATTTTAAAATGTCAGAGTACAAGGCAACAATGTTTGGAATCTGTGTTAAAATGTCAAAAAACAGCAACATGTCCATATTTGGTAGCTGTAAGCAACATTCTGAATTTCTCAGGATGCCCTTTTCCTCATGACGAGGTCATAAGTGGTAACAATATTCCCACTGGCACTTTAAACTGCCCCATAGCAATGCACAGAGCTTTTGGAGAATGTGTAGGTTGTCCTGTAAACTGACTAATGTCTAATGCCTTTTTTTTTATCAAGCCCTACTGTTTTACACCTTTAATTTACATCTTTTCAGTTCTCAAGCTTGAAAGTTGTGACTTATGAGTCATTTTCAGTCATTCTCTACTTCATTTATTTAATTTACATTTACTGCCTGTTGGAAAAAGCTTGTAAATGTACATGGCAACAGAGCACAGAACACATCTGCTGTTATCAATCTGTTTTCTGGCATGTCACAATAAAGGCTCAGTCAAAATCTTCAGTGTATGAAGGCAAACTGTCTTTTCTGACCAGCTCTCACGCAGAAACATGGGACTTGGCGCCTGGAGCTCAGTTTGTGCCAGACACCTGTCATCTGGCTTGGCTAAGGCTGTGCTCTCAGAGCTGGGAGAATATTGTGGAAGTGGCGGAAGAAGTTGCATCTTTGTGGTTAGCCAATAGCCACAGCATTACTCAAGTGTTTGACCATGGAGTTTACCCTTAGTCTGAACTGAAACTGATTTTTAATGAGACAATGAAGATGCAGCATTTCACTGTGTGCCCACTGAGCTATGTAAACGTGAAGTGTTTGGAATCACTTCACTGAGTCATCACAGTGTCAACAGGCTTGTTCATCTAAACACACTTAGAAGGTTCTTACGTCAAAGCCACAGAAGGTCTCTTATTTACTGTAAAATCAAACATAGTCCCATGCACTAAAGTTTGACTGTAGATTGTTTACTGTAACAGCGAGAAGGCATTAAGGCTTTATTAGCACTATATACCACCCAGTTATTGTCTGTATCAGATTACTTGGCAACATACTTTATTAATCATGCTGAAAGCGTGAGAACCTGGGATTGTGAAATTGAATAGCAACCCATTCAGACCACTCTTTACTCTGGGAAAGTTTGTGCTTGGTTTTGTAGACAAATTCTTATTACCTCAAACCAGTTAAAGTGTTAAAACCACAAAGTGTTCAGCTATGAAATTTAGTGCTAATCAGACAGCTATACACAATATCCTGTCCTGTTCAAACACCATCTACTAAGGACCATAGAGAAAGATTCACCTCTATAAATATCTATAAAAATCCTTCAATATCCTCTGGTACCACCCAAAGCCCTAAGTGTCCCTAGCAAGAGAGAGTATTAGCTAAGGATACCTCAGTGCTATCAGTGCAAGGATGTGTTGTGTCACAACAAGATACAATTTGAAAAGACAAGCAGAGATTGGTTTTGACTGGTGAGGAAGAGAGACAGTCTGTCTCTCTGAGAAACAGGAGACGTGTCTTACTCTACTGCCCTCATTATTAGAAAACACATAAATCTTCTGTCACTATCCACTCCCCAAATATGGCAGAGTTGTTGAATGAGGCCGGGAATTCCCCTGTCTAGTTCTGGGGGGTCTGAAAATGTTTCAGAGTGAATAAGGATCATTGAATACTGCTGTCTGAGAGACATCAGTGTCCACTATATATATAAAAAATCACTTTGTGTGCCTAATGATCTGCTTAATAGCCCTGTAGTAACTTTATACAATTTTATTTTTATTTTTTAAATATCATCAATGTACATTTCTCTCAGGTCTACATCAGCTTTTAAAAAAAAATCTAAACAGACCTAAGACCAAGGAAATTTGTAATTCCCTCCATGCAGTCAGTTCTGAAGTGATAATGGTGAAGCCCTACTCTGTGTGAAGGCTATGCCCTCCACAGTGAGACTTGAAGGGTTCCCATCTGTAGGGGTGAAAAGTAACATGCCATTCAGAATGCACTTCAGTGTCGTTTTTTGAAGCCTTCAGTGTCGCACAATGGCAGACACTTATGTAAACAAGAACACGTATTGCAAATTAATAATGAACATTTAGAATAGAAACAGCAAAAACTTTCCTACACTGCCACCAGTTTAATTTAGAGGTTACAGTTCACTTTGCCTGAACCTAGCCGGCACTGTCTGAAAAGCAGACTAATTTACAAATGCAAAAGGTGCGTAATCATGTGTAATTGTGTATGAATTAGGCTAAATAAATATCACTTTGCATAATGTGTATGTGTCTTTAATTATTTTTTGTTGTGTTAGGCTAGCTGCTGTATACTGTGGCCTACATAAAAGGAGCAAAATATGAGCTAAAAGAGCTGAGTGGGATTATATTTTCCCATGGATTTCTTTTTGCTGAATTATATAATTTATTCATACGAAATATAACGTTATTTGTTCTTGAACTTTCCCTACATGAGCTCTAATTTGCTGGTTGCCACCACCAGTATTCCATTTAGAGTTATAACACTGCAAAGAATCTTGGGAGCCAAATCTCCACCAGTTGGTCCCTTAAGTAGTGGCCGTTTAGCCGGGCCCTTTGAAGTAATTGTTTTTCAGCATTTCAGGCTGGCATGACTCTACAAAAGGCAGCCATGAGCATTCTCCATTTTCCTCTGCGTAGGTGTCAGTTAATTTCTTTGGGCCACACCACCTGTGTATCTGCGTGAATTATGGCTGTTGCCACTTTGGGAATAGAACTTGGTTTACCAAAGAGCCAAATATACAGGTTTCACACATTTCACTGTTTATAAATCATGTATGTAAATTTTATTGGACAATGTAATTGGGGGGACATTGTTTTCAGCATTATAGCTAAGTTTTTTGTTGGTTATTTATGGATCGTAACAATGCATTGTTCATAGCCTGACAATTGGTCAGTCAGTTGCTACTTTCTGCTTCTGACTTCTTATTTCATTTTTATTGTTTTGGTCAAAATAGTCTAAAAAGTTGAGACTTGCGAAACATCTGAGGAATTCCATGTAATTATTTCTACTCTTGTTTATCTGATTGTGATTTTCAACCCTGTGAGGTTTAGGGGCTGCCTACGGCCACACGGGCTAACTCTTGACCCTCTGTTAATGACCAAACACATATGCTGCTGTTCAGACCCCAACTGGTTTCTATCATGCCTTTACACATGCTTTTACTCAACAGCCAGCACTGAACATGTTCAGACTGACACATATTTAAGGAACTAACAGGTTTTGCACATAAAATATTTTTGTTTTCATCCATCACACATTCACATCTGTTCATACCTGAAAAATGAACAGATGCAAATATCGGAAGTCTCTCTAAGGAGGCACTTCATCAGCCAGCTATATAGACAGTCAGGGCCAAAACTGTCTGTTTGGGTATAGCAGGAAGATGTAGATAGATGGATGGATGGATGATTGGACTTTATTGATCCCCAAGGGGAAATTTGGATAATACAGTAGCCATAAAAAAACACAACACAGAATAAATACGCTTAATTACACAGTTTTGTAAGTCAGTTTTTACAGAGTTTGTAAGTCATTAACGTCTAACTAGTCACGCAAAAACATGCATACACATGCACACACATGAACACACTTAGTTTAACAGTAATGTTCACTCACTCCTTGACATAAGACTTTCATTGTGGAGAAAAAAGATTAACGGTGATTAGATGATCATTGTTTCTGGCAGGAGAAATGTTATTATAGAAGTGGTGGAAAAGGTGAATTTGGGGAAATTGGGGGACCGAAACAGGATAAAACACAATACCTTTGTCATCATCTGCAGTAATCATCAAGTATTCAGCAATATACTAAATTTGTCCACTCCTTTACTCATTGTTTGGGTTTAGACTTGTAGCTTTTGTCCTGTTGTTTAGTCTTTCATCTTTCCCACCTGACAGAACAATGTCTTTAGTCCTCCGGATATCCTACACACATTTCTAAGATGAATAGTGCTCAAATGAAGATTCTGCAGATAAGACACTATTGTCATGTCTGCAGATGGTTTTCTTTAACCCATAGAAAATGCTTTATGCGTCTGTTACAGTTACTTGCGCCACTCACTAACAGTTGCTCAACCTTTCAAGCAGGATACAGGCATTCTGCTCTATCTCTCTCATTCTTGTGCATGTTTTAATTTTACATTTCAGGAATAAGTTTCAGATGCATGAATGTTTCAATAGAACATTGTATTTCTTCGACACTTAAAAATCCATTTTGTGCTTCAGAAATAAAAAAATAAAAAAATTGGGGACAGTTTCTAAATGGAACTCTTTGTGGTATAAGCCAGGCGACTCAATGTGGCCTTTGTATGTTGTACATCCAAAATCTCATGTTTAAGTAACAAGACAGAATTCCTTCTATTCACATTTCCACATCCTTGCACTGCAAGAATAAAGTCACCAGTTTTCTTCTTGTCTTTTATGGAGAAACAAGTGGCACATGCTGACATATGGCTCCATGGACACCCAGGGTTAGTACAGCAGTCTGAGGAATCATTGTGTAGGCAGAATCGGTGTCATGTCTTAGAATGAAGCCTCCAAGTATGTCAGTGCTCCTTAGAAAGAGGTTATTTCAAAGATATTTGACCATTGTAATATAAATCATTAGTTTGCTTAATGGTATTCATTAATTTTTTTTTACAAACTTTTTGTTTGAAGAATTAGAGTACATTTTCAGTTACAGATTAAAGTTAATGCGGAGCTTGATTTTATTTACATTTTTTGTCAGGTGACAGTTATTAAATTGTTATTTTATAAAAATGGTTGCAGTATTACTTCCCAATGTGAAGATTAACTGAATATTAATCTACATTACTAAAAGTCACTTTGTTATTCTTTTATCCTCATCCATCCTACTGGCATGGAAAGTGAGTGACATGATTTGAGCATTAACCGCTGCAAATGATTAGCATATCTCAAGGGTAACCCCACAAAACAGCAGTCAAATCTGCCACACTACAGCAGTGACATAGCAGGTTACAACAGGCCATAATGGTTACAGGCAGCAGACCTATTTTGGCATTTAGGTTATTGATAAGGTTTAGAGTAGCACAGATCAAATCTGCTTTGTCATGTCGCACATTAAATATGGCTATAAATAATCTTACAAGTGGAGAACCACAAGCCTCTTTACCATATGGTTATCATAATTTATAGACATTGAGCTCATGATTGTGTGTCTGTCTTTCCTTTTTCCAAGGGAGGTAAGAAGCACAGCGAGATATGTGGAGGCCGAGACTGCAGTGGCGGGTGTCAGTGCTATCCTGAGAAAGGTGCAAGGGTAAGTGTCTCTATCTGTCTTCTGTATCTTTACGATCCACTATTACTATCCACTATTCATCTCTATAACTTCAAAATCAGTATTAACGTGGATCATTAGAAAACAATGTGAGAGGATAAGGAGCTTTGCTTTTAAAATTACAACACCACAAAAAAGGTAAATGCAAAAGAAACAGTTAACACGGAATGCAGGCTAGCTTGGTTTCGTATAGATTTGACCTGAGAAACAGGATACTGATCTGTGATATATGAGGTCAAAATAAGAGTGTGTGTAAGTGTGAGAGATAAAAAAAGAGGATTTTAAATGGTTCTACAGACAGCTTTTCTGGCTTGATGTCTCTCACACCTGTCTCTGAATGTTATCATGTGTCCAACTTTCTGGTGTGTCCAAGGTTCATTAGGTCAATTACAAAGAGGAGTGAGAGACATTTCAGAGAGGCTGCCCATATGTTGTGAGAACAAGCACATAGGAGTAGACTAAACACTATGGTTTAATGAAATAATGGGAGAGGAAAGCTCTAAAGAGGCCTCACTAATAACTATTAAGTGTGTGGAGTATTTCAGCAAAAGATGAAGAATTCAGTTACGTCATAAAGCAGCTGTATGGCCTGTATCTACTGTAAATAGATCTTTTCAACTTGACATTTCAACCTCTTTCGAGGTTTTTAAAGGTGTTAAAGGTGAACTGGTAGAAACCCAGAATTGTGTCACACAATATGACAAATATTTTATTTTTTCATTGAAGGAAATTAAACAGTTTACTTAGGTTCAAACATATTCTTTTTCCATCAGGCTTTAATCAAGAACTGCACACTGTGCTGTCACTATAAGCATTATACATCTATAGCAAACTGGGTCATATATAAGTGCCTGTACAACATAACTGTGACCTTTTGCTTAGAGTGGTGAAAGGAAGTCTCTTAAGGAGGAGTAAGGGAGAGAGGGGAAACATTCCTTAGCAAACACCAGGATGCAAAGGGCCTCATGAGCATGGGTCAAGTCGTCAGCGCTGTCTTTCTTTCTTGCAGTGTACCGGAAAAGGAAGGAAGGTTTGATTGTTTTTCAGAGTTCATTAAGTGCCAGAGTTTGTCTTACTCCTGAACAGTTTCCCTAAAGAACATGTTTTACCTTTGTTCTATCAAACATGGAAATGCAGTGTTAAAATACAGAGGAGAATAAGTGGAGGCCAGGCTTTCCCTGGTGGTCTATTGGATCCATTTAGCGTTCTACCAAGAACTTAAAGATCATGTGCTTTTCTTTTGTTTTGGCTTGTTTATTTCCATCTTGTTTTCATTGTTTATGCATCCAGTTCCTTGTATATCTTCCAGCCTTGCATAGCATCCATATTCTTCCAGCCAAATCCACATCCTCTTGTTCGTGTATCTGTCCATAAATAATGTCTTTAGGGAAACTGGAACCTCACAGATGTCTGGACACATCTTACATCCCCCCTGTGGTCCCAGTGATATTTGGCTGTCTAGGCCTAACATGTGCACATAGTAGAACAGGACAGAGAGAAACATACCGTCATTATAGCATAAAATTAGTCAATCCTGGAGAATGTAAAAGGGTGTGAGTTATATTTGCTGCCAAAAGACTTCATATCCATCAAATAATGAGATAAAAAAACAGACTCAGTCTTTTACATTTTATTGCAAGAAATAGGAGATCCATAATGGCAGAAGATGCTAAATCTTGTCTTAAAGAAATAGCATCATAAGGCAAGGAAATCCCTTATTTTACCATCACATGTAATATTGCAATGATTAACTGTTTTTTTTGTGGTTATGGGTGCAAATGTAGAAACATTTTTATTTCCCCTATGGTTTTAAGCTGTTGTAGCTCCTACAGTGTTTACAAATGTTTGACATTTTAAAGTGTATTTAAGTAATCTCCTGAGACGATTCACATATTCATCAGCTTGACATTTGCATTAAAACCTTACTCAATTCCATTATCCACTAATAAACGCAAAAGCCTCCCAGAAAACAGAGGATTTAAGCCTGTTGACAGAGCAGTAAAAGGTGTTTATGAAATGAAGGGAGCCACAGTTTACTGCAAACAACACAGAGGCCAAACAGAGGCATTGCAGAGGAGTCTGGAGCAAAAACGGCTGATTGTTTAGAAGAATTGTTAATTTTATAAATTTAGTTTATTCAAGTGGGCAGCCAAACATCTTGGTCAGACCAGAGCTCGCCTACAGCCTCATGCAGCTTTGAATTGGGTTGTGCGACATCCTTGTAGTACACGCATTCAAACATGAGGGTGTTTGGCAAAAATTCATGCATTTCTTCATTCCTTAAACTTCAGTGACCAGACACTTAACCAGATGAGGCTTAATGTGTTTCTGTTAAACGGAATGCGCCAACACTTTCCAAGGTGTTTTGTTCATTATATATTGCTGCTAAGGTCCACATATTGCTTGGGGCACCTAGAGAAATTAAACAACATAAATGTCTGTATACTGATTTCTGATTAGTGGCTGAAGTAGCCACTTCATTGTCCATTGAAAATATGAGACTGAGCTTGCATTACCAAGGAGCCCCAACACTCCAGGACTGTAATAACCTTTCTGAAAAACATCTATATGAGGATCAATTGTGGACTTTGTGTTCTCCCAGATACTTCCTGCTGTTTCTGAGAAAGTGGGAGGGGCTCCCAGAATCAGAGATCTTTAATTAATGTGATTCTACCATCAGTTAATTCATTATATACTCAGACATATACTATTCAGTGGTAGAGACAATAGTAAATAGTAGGGGATGCTCTGAAGAAGAGAATATAGATATGAGGAGAAATCTATACTGGCCTTACCCACTGTGAGAAAAATTGCAGTACACAGTCCTCTTGGAAAAGGAAATGACACACGGATGTTCAGCACAATGAGTACTATCAGATCTCTTTTTGGGAAAAAACACACTAAAGCCATTCTTTCCTTCACCACAGATATGACCAGGGTCACTTATAATTGGAACTATTTCCATAAGTAGATATGTTGCGTATTCATTCTGAAAACTATGGAATTACACACGTCCATAGCTCTCTAACAGAAAATATAATAACTGACTGTGATGCAACGGTCTACATCTCAGAGGAAATATCAGATAAACTTGGGGCCCAGTTTCTATCTCCTTTTGATTATGAATGTGTCAGTCCCTGGATCCCCTGTTTGAAACCTGACTTGCACGCTAACCTATGGCTTGAGTGGAATATCCTCCAATTGTAACTCACATCTTAGAGACAATTTGACAGTAGACAGTTTAAACACCAGACTCAGTCACCTGCCACTAAAAGAAGTGACTGTCCTGTGTATTATTATTTAGCAGAGACTGATTATGGGAAATATAAAACCCAAACATTTTCCAGTCACCCAAAGTTTTAACTAAGGCTGAAACATGATATCATGGATAACATAATGATTGTTGTAGACATTTGTTAATGTTAATGTTTAAGTTTTTACCTGCATAGAACTTTTATAGAAATGGGATACCATTTCAGAACTTATTCAAAAACAGTTAAAGTTGCAGTGATATGTGGGGTGCTTTTCTAGGAATCACAAGCTTGTTAAAGCTCAACTGAAGGCTTAAGGAACAAGCTTTTTAAAGCTTAACTGAAGGCTTAAGGAACAAGCTTGTTAAAGCTCCTCAAAGGGCATAAGAAATTTCTCAAGTTGCGTATATATAAAAAGCCTTACCTTACCTTGTTAAATGCCTTACCTTGACCTCTCCACTCTAGCGAAGGCAGACCTTTTCTCAAAAACACCAGTGGCGATGTTCAAAACTAATTTTATAATGCGAAAACTGTTTGTTAGATGTTTTTATAAACTTGTGACGTATCTAACACGTAGAAGTCTATTCCACTGGTGTTAGATAACATTGGAACCTCATGTACTGTAACCTTTCTGTTTGCTTCTTTTCCCCACTTTTTCAGCTCAAATACCAGGGTCACAAGATAATATTTTCCAAATTAAATCCTTATATTCATATTCATGTTTGGGTGAAACAAGCTTTTCTCTCTTCCTAGCCCATCCCTTGACATATCCAGCTTCTTTTAAAGCCCTAGTAAGGCCCTTCAGCATTACATTTGTAGACTGGATTTACAGGACAACAGGGGCTTTGTATGTGTATAATAAGAACAAGACACAAGCTGCGATTAGAGATAAATAAGATTGAAGAATTTTCCCCCTTGGATATGGATATTTAGGGTGCTCTAAACAGCTCTAATTTCTCTCTTGGCCAGAGGACAGTTAACCCCAGATATGAGACACTTTCATCTTGTGCCATAATGTCTAACTGGGAACATGACATATAAACAGAACAATTAAGTGTCAAGAGGCTTCAACAGGCTTGCTCTGGCATACAAAACAATCCAGTACTTTCTTTAAAATCAAGGAAGCCTCATGGAAACATGCTGGAAAAGAGCAAATGATTCAGCCATGATTCAGCCGTCAAGGTGTGGGACACATGGCCTGGTGTGGAATGCTAGGTGATCAGCTACTTAACCTAATTTTAAGCTCTTATTTACTATATATACTACATTTAAAGCATTTGATGTTTTTCTTTTAAATATTGACTTCAGATGAACAGTAAAAAGGTTAATTTGGTACATTATTAGATCCTCATTTTTCTGTATTTTGCAGAATACAGAGAATTTGTAAATATTTTACTTTAAGAACTAACACCTGACTGAGTTTAGACAGTAAGAGGTGGCTAACTGCTGAGTCTTTCTCATGACATCATAGTCATAATGCATGTTTTCATATGTTTCCCACAGCACTGCTAAAAGTTTTAGAACTCACTCAGGCCTCCCATACAATATCACTCAGTGCAAATCTCATATCAACTCTGATATCACTGACAGTCTCATATAATGATCTTCCTCAGGGGAGTTGGGATACAAAGAAGGATGTTTCTTATAGTTCCAGGAATTATCCGGCATGGAAGCATGGAGTGTTTGGATTTGGAGAGGTTGCACTATGTGTTGAGGCTGCTTAGCTCTACCCCTGTCCTGAAAATCCATTAAATATTAATGCATTCATTAGTGCATTCACACCATTAATATAAAAGATAAAAAAAACACAAATATTACTTAGAGATACATACTCTTACACACTTTCCTGAATAAACACAACCTTCCCATTCACACTGAGATTTAACTTTGTAGCCTCATATTATACTCAACCTTCCCATGTGTATTTATCAATTCTTTAAGGTTTGATAGCTGTGTTTCTATACAATGTTTTAATAGCTGTGTCTCTCTATGTTGTTTGCAGGCCTATTAAATAGACACTGGGGTAACTTGGGAAACATGACCAGTACACCTGGTTCACCATCACTAAACCATATGTTTCCCATCAAATCCCTGCAGAGCCCTCGGGGGCCAGCCAATTTCTTTCAAATCACATTTATTCAGGGACCTTGCTAGTGGAACATCCACCTTCTGACAAGCGCAAATTTTCTGGAGGAAGGATTGATGTGACTGGATAATCTGTGTGCTGCTGTTACTGGTTTGAAACAGTGTGTTAGGCCAGATTAGTGCTAGACAGAGCCATATTTGCTCTCACTCCAAATGGTCTATGTGTGTAATCCTTAGTGATTTACATCAGCAAGCACAGCCTGGCAGTCATTAGTTCGCCCACATTTGGATCCATGCCCGCATTGCTAATGCACAGTGGCTTTAGAACAGCTGGGTTGAGAGAAGGTGTCTGGTTTGTCCATGAGAAAGTAGGACTTTCTACATGCCATGGTTCACTGCCCTGGATACAGGTGTGCTTTTGGTGGGTTTTGGATTGTAATCGTTTCTCAGATCTGTGCAAACTGCCAGATATCTTAGTGTTGTTTTCAAGGTGATCAGATGTGTTCTTTTCGAATCCCAGGGAGATATGCATATTTTTTTAAATAATATCTGTAAAAAATACTATACATTTATAGCATTTGGTAGACACCCTTATTCAGAGCGACTTTATAAAGTTCCTTGTATTTATATGTTACCTGGGCACCTAGTATTACTGAACATTGCTATTAACAGATATCCTTGATGTAGTTGATAGCTAGTAGTTAATAAGCAGTATTATGTAGTTAAAGAGCTAATAATCCATAAAATAATATTTTACCTAAAAGTGCCATGTGCATTTCATGAAAGAAATTAGATTTTTTTTTTTGTCCATGTGTAAAATTACTTATCATAAACAGTCATTGGTTAGTATGTGCTTGGATATGAAATAATGGGACAATAAAATCAGTAGTTTTTCATCCCCACATTGTAGTCCCCCAGCTTTATATTTATTCACACTGCAGCTGGGCCCTATCTACTCTCAATGCAGGACCTCAGACGGCTCATTCCTAAATTCTGAGGCAACCATGCAGGTGGCTGGCCCCAAAGACCTCTGGAGGCCCCAGCCAGGACACAAACATACAGATTCACAAAAATGCATGTGCACACATAATTCCTTACACTTAGATCAGCTCTACCAACTTTCTTACTCTTTTATAGGACATTTGCTTTCCTCTTCAAATAATTACTCTTTACTTTGCATAGAGGACATCTATATTCCTGCCTATCAGTCTTTCTTGGGTTTACTAGGTCTGTGCACGCTCATCCTGTCAACACTCTGAGGCACGTGGTTTTGCACGTGTGTTAGACTAATTATGGCCAGATCTAAACATATTAAGAGCAGCATAAACACCGGCTCACAGTGTCGATGATACGTGCCCCAGAGAGCAAAAGAATTCAGCCTCAAAGGCCAAGCAAAAAGCCAGTACAGTGTTGACAAATGAGCTGTGGATGAACACTGTCTGCTCTGCCCTCCCACACCACTGTTCATTTCAAAGAGGCTTCACTGCCATGACCATATTCAGTTACAGGACTTCACTTGCAGCATTTTAAAGCCAAATAATTTCAAAATATTGTTTAATAGATTCACTCACTTCGGTTCAAAGAAGTCTTTCTGATGATATTAATGGAGTTTCAGATAGACTAAAAATGATCTGCTACTCTATGTTCCATGGCAGTAAATACAATGCTTTAAACAATTCATAATGATTTGCAGAGGAATGTACTAGAAATCAACAGCATTAGCCAGTTCAGTCAGTTTGGACTTTTGCATTACAATAACATGTTTTTAGCCTGAAGATAAAAACTCTGGGGAAAGGATAGAGCACACAATAGTGACCAAAAGTTATGTTTTGGTGAGAAAATGTTTTGTTTGAACAAGTGTTTGTGTTTTTGTGTGGGTTGCTGATTTTCACTTCGCAAAAGCAAAATGCCACCACACCAATAACATGTACCCATTTCTTATCCAACTTGTAGATCATTGTCTAGTAATTGCATGAAAATCAAACACAACCTTTTTAAAATGTAGCCCCCTGTGACAAGCCTTTATGACAGTTTATGAGTGGATCAGTGGTTGTTCAAAAAGATGTTTATGTTATTGTTATCCTGCGAAGACGTCCTGTTCTGAAGTTCAGAACGTTCTACTCTGGACCAATTGCACATTTGCCACCCTCGAAGGAATTCCCCAAGGCCCTGTCCTCTAAGGATGTTGACTTAAAAGAATCAGGTCCAAGAGAAACAGAAAGTACTGTTGTGCCATTTAACTTGCAAGCACCTTGTGATTTGAGACAAGGAATTTGAAGGAGAAACAGAAAGATTATGTATTTTTGAGTTTTGGGGTCAGAACACTACTAGTGCTGAAAAATAAACTTATCTTCACCATCTTTGCAGATGTAAATAGATATTTAAAAAAAAAAGAAGTTCTGGTGCAATGATCTAAGCACTACACAATTCTCAGAAGGAAGACATTAGAAGACACCCACATATCGCCTGCCATCCTCTCCTCTATCCTCATTTTTCCTGTTTAGGCTCCAAACTTCCCAGATGAGAGATATCCGTTACTGAATTAACAATCTAAACCATGACAGCTACTCCTGTCCTTTTGCCTACCCCATACCAATGTAAATAGTTCATGGGAATAAACAGTATGTGTAAGGAAAAGGGCTGGGAGATATTTGTATTGTCACATTTCCCAAAGACCAGAGATATTTTATGGCAAAAATCAGTCATAGACTAAATAAAAAGAACTCCAGTGAGAGGGGGGGTTTAACCAACTTTCTGCCCCCAATTGGGGTTGTTCTCTAAAAATATCACATGTGGATGTGAAACGTTTATCTGCTCCATGTGATCCCACAGTGTTATGATTATGAACTTATCCTTCTGTTGAGAATCCATGTAGATGCTACCATACATCAAAGTCTTGGCACACAGGTACAAAATTCCCTGATAGGTATTAAGGTATTTTTTCTGTGATAGTGTGATGATTTCCATGAGGCTGAAACTGAATTCCTATTCTTAT
>JAOUQW010000046.1:6851525-6865119 GCA_028565825.1 Olivaichthys viedmensis | reverse complement strand
AAGCAAGACCAGGTGGAGTGAAATTGGAGTGGCATTTCTCACATCCAGCCATTCCTGATCATCTTTTCTATCAGATCTATGAAGAGATCAATCAAATAGATAGATAAATTTATTGTAAATTGAAGCACATTGTGTTTACACAAAGCTGCGTTAATAAGCCCATGGACTCTTCAAGCTTGACTTTGTCATCCTTTCTGACCTCCAATCCTAGTTGTCCATCGAGAATCGAATTGAATAAGAACCAGCAGGACTTTCTCAACCTCTACACTGACACACTGACCCATGGGCTTAAAGCCCAAAAATGTCTCTTTATTTGTTTTGTTTTAAATGGTAGAGGTCTCTTTTGGAGCAAATTTCCCATAATTTTATGTTATGGAGCTTTTCTCAGTGCTGCCCATGGGAGATCAAGCACTCAAACTAGATTTATACTGGGGTTTTTTTTGGGGGGGGGGTTTATGGCAGACATTGTTTATACAAAGCTTTCGGTTCAAAATCAAATCATTACAGTTCCAGATAAGTGTTCTGCTTCTTATAGTCTGTGGAAAAAAAGCATGGCACAAAAATTAAACAGCTGTAGTTTTATTGGTAGATATTTATTTCTAAAAGTCTCTTGTCACAATGTATAGCACGAGTCAGCTCCTGATATGGAAACATACTGTTGTTTTAAACTGCTGTGGAAACTGTGTTGACCTGAACAGGGTTGAATGTGACTGTATATGGGTTTTTGTGTGCGTTTGACTCTCTGCTCGTCTGTTAGCATGGGCACTTACGTTCTCTTCACACGCATGCAGCTCTGGAGTTCCTCACACTCCATTTCTCCTTTTTCCTCTATTGCGCTCTTGCTTTCCGTCTCTGCGGCTGTGTTTATTGGCACCCAGTGGAGCGCTGAAGAAGCAGTAGTTTACCTTTTAAAGACAAAGACAGGGAGCTGGACAGCTCTCAGGACATTCTCAGTGCCAAATCTCATTATAGGCACATTAGGTTCAAATGAGCACAGGATGTCTACTGGTTCAGTTATTTGTGGTACTTGTAGCTTCTGTCTTTATCATTTTATCAGCACATCTGTGCCAAACTCTTCATATTTTCTAACCCAAATAACATTATAAAAAGCCTGTGATTTCCAATTAACTATCTCATGCTTGGAACTTTTAATGTATAACCAATTTACTGGATGTAATAAAAGTTTGGAGGAGTGCTTTGGCTTACATCTCCTAATGCAGTCATGATATTGCACATGTCTTACACCGAATGACATTGTTGCTCGTTGTTTGCTTCATGTAGATCTTCATGCACTGATGATACGAGTCCCGACTGGCGGCCATTGATGTGTCTCCTAAGACAGGACTAAGTACCATAGTTTCTGAAGAATGTAAAGGCCACCTTAGAGTCAAACAAATGTCAAACTATTGGAGCGTTTTAGACAACAATGTCACATACTTCTTTTGTTTACCACACAGCAGTTTCATAAACATTTGAATTGCATTATGCTATGACTAATTGCCAATTACATAATGATCAAGGGGTGGTCTAGGTTTTTTTTTATGAGTGTGACCCATTTTTCCTCTCTAAGAATAACTCTCCAAGTTTCTCTCTCTAAATCTACCTGAAAAATCTCTCTCTCAACTCTCACAAGTCCTGTGCATGTGAATTGATGAAATAATAAGGAAAATAATCATATTACTCGGGCAAATGCTATAGTTTAGACTTTATGTTCCCACTCCCAGTGTGCTGCATCTATTTTACTGGTTCTCATGAAGTGCTTGAATGTAAGCTGGTGTAATCACACTACGCCGTATTCAGAGTTGAGTTAAGCACGCATAGTAAGGCGTGTCTCTGTTATGCTCGATTCTGACCTTCTGTTTTTTGCGCGATATTGACTTGAGCAAGTACCTGTATTAAGTCAATTTGACAATTTGTTGTAACCACCATGAAATACATGTTTTGGACAATGTAAATACACCCCAAAAAAACTATGGAATGCCATTTGAGGGCAATATTAAATATATAAATATAACAATAATCTACAAAGCCCTGGCGAGTCCACTAAAAGATTTTTATATGAATGTTATATGGCACGTTCGCATAGTCTAAATTATATTTTTATTGTCTCTTGCTTTTATGCTACATTGTATTGCAATTGACAGCAAAACAGCGATCTGCTTTGTCAGTTTGTATTCTCTTGGACATTTTCTGAGGACTGGAGTTCTGGGTGACTTCTGCTTTGCGTGAGACAGCCAGGCCCCCCCACTGAAGAGTCATGGGTAGGAGTTGTTAAATAGTCGGGAGGACAGGGATTGAGATGGGTGCTGAGACACCTGCTACATTGTTTAATGGAAAGCAGATGTCTTTATGGGGATAAATTAATTCAGTTTGTATTTAAAATGCGTTATTTGTAAAACAGTGTGCCTGAGACTGCTGACCTCCAGGCTTGTTCCTGGTTCACCGACAACCTCTGCTTTTTAAACACGGACCAATTCATGAATTAACATTTAATGTCTTAAATGTACACACTTAGAAAATTGTTCTTCAGTTTATCTGCTTCCAAGCAGAATATATTTAGAATACTTTTAGAACATTTTGAACTGTTAACCAACCCTTGAGGAACTCATTTTTCTAAGGGCGTATACATACATATCTGTGGTTTGGTGTACGTAATCACTTCAGATTGCAGTAGATTGTTCTCTTTGATGTTTGAATTGGAGATAAATGCTGCATTCTGCCAGCATGTCTATCAGCATTTCATCACTGCACACCTTTATACACACTACATGCTTTACTTGCGTGACTCCCACTACACACCTCTAACACGTTTTGTGCCCCATATAAACCAATATAGATAGACAAAACAGATAGACAGTCCAGATGTTGGAGAATTTAGCAGGCCCTCTATCTTTCTTGCTCTGTCTCTCTCGCTCTTCCTCTCTCTTTTTTCCCTTCAGTTTCCCACGGCAGTGCTATGGTGTTCTGGAACAGTGTGTGTATCTGGGTGGGGGCGTAAGGAACATGCAGGCCAGCTCTGGGGCTTTAGAGCAGCTCTTATGACTAATAAGATCCGGGACTGAGGCTCATAGCACTACCGCTTGGATATCTGCCCTGGAACAGAGCACTAAACTCAGACATGTGTGGCAGGGAAACCTGGAATTTTCATGGATTCCGTGGAATAGCCTGTTCTTAACATTGCTGGAATGCACATTGACTTGTTACATCTGTTGCACTGGGATGAGGTGTGCATAAGGGAAATCACTAGAGTAGAATTAATTCTAACTGAACTAAGTTGATCCAAATTCAGCATTGTGCAGAAGGACATATAAATCTATGGAAGTCTGTTTAAAGCTGGTCAATTAACTGTGTACGTAAAGATGCATGCTAAGCTTTAATCTCTACTTGATTTTCTACATGGGTGTGATGTGTTACTGTACATTTACAGTACTACTCAAAGAAACATAGTTAGTTTTTCTGTACCTAATGCTAGATTAAAATGACTGACAGTGGTACTGAGGGTCAGGCATTCTCTCAAACTTCCTGTCGTTTAGTTCTGGACTGTTTCCTGCTTCCAGAGGCCAGCCCTCTAATTTGTTTGAAGCTAGATTACTGTCTCTCTGTAAATTCTAAAACATTACTGGACCCTGGGCCCACATCAGCTACAGCTCTTAATAGCATCAGTGGATAAAATGTATATATATATTTTTTTAAATCATTAATAGCCACGGTTAAAACTGCAGAATACATGTGAAATGCCTTCATCTATCAGCCTGGTAAATAAATAAAAAACTGCAGTTAGTTTTATTATTTATGTTGTATGTGTATTCCCTCTTATGATAATTTTTTTATTTATATTATTATTACTTTTATATTATTGTCTGCATACTTATACTTACACTGATACACACATCAGTTGATGATATCACCAGATATTTTGCTACATCTTATCTTGGTGTCATCTCCCCTGCATGAGATCTGAAGCTCGAGGTCAACTTTTGGTGTAACAAAGTCGCAGCTGTATGGGCGTGTAGAAGTGTATGTGTTCATGTGCTCAACTATGTGTTATGGTATAATATTTAATTGATGTGGTATGTAATCTCTACTCAACAGAAAAAGCCTAGCAATACAAGTTCTCATTGTAGCAGTTACAGCTGGTCCACATGAGAGAATATGAAATGGACACTTTTACTGTGTTGTTACCATGCCAATCTTCTCCACTCCCCTGGTTCTTTTCTGAGACGTGACTGCCTTGCTGCTTTTTCTTTTTTCTTTTTTCCTTAGACAAATTCCTGGTGAATTATGTAATGGAAAAAGAGGTGAGAGAATGTTGCTTTCCAGTAGCACACAGTGAAAAGGGTGACAGATTACTTAATCTTGCATTTAAGAGGCGGACAAGACAAAAAAAGAATTAACTGGGTGTGAAAGCAGGAAAAAGCAGTTAAAGGAATATAATTAACAGGTAATGAGAGAGAAAGTGAAAGTGGTTGAAAGAGAAGCCAGAAGAGATGATGAGGGTGAGATGGTGAAAAGCAGGAGATTTGTGTGAAGAGGAAAGGACAGCATGAGCGTGAAGAGAGTGAGAGGAACAGGAAATGGCCTGATTGTTTTCTCATTTCTTTGAATTGGAGAAGCCTGAGAGAGTTTTACCTTAACCGGATGATATACGCTGCATACTTACAGCCTGTCACCAACTGTGACTTGAGAAATCAACTATTTCCTCATCACTTATTCTCTTTAAGTTTTTGTTTGCATTTTTCCAGAGGCATTAAGTGCCATATGGTAGCCCACTCCCTTCCTTTGGTCTTGTGATTGAGGCAGGCTGTTTCTTTGGTCCACTGCTGATTCCATGGGGACTGGACATTCCTTCATCCACATGTCTGCACTTTCATCATGCTCTTTCTATACATCTCGAAATTCTCTGCATTTTTTCTTTTCCATGTTCTCTTTAGTTTGGGCTGTGACCACGCTATACTTTTCTGTGTTTCAGATAAATATGGACATCTGCAGCAGCAAAACCTCATGATAAAAGTACAAATATTTAAAAATTACTCAAAGGTCTTTAACCTCTTTCTGTCTGTCTCTCTTAAAAATGTTCTATGGTAAAATGGATTTTGCATGCTGTCTTAGGCCAGGGTTATACTTGCCGCGTGACTACATGTACGCGTGTAGACGTGTGGTTTTTTTTTCCACTATTATTATCTTAACATACACTATTTGCAAAAAAATTATTGCAACTGTATACACTCGAGAAGTGGTTGTGTGTGAGAGAATAGTGTGTGCAGCTCTAAGTGCATCCTGTTGTAAAGGAATGTGAATGATCTCTCTCTCTCTACATGGTTCACTGTGGTTAACACATTGACATCACAGCAGATATCACTGACAGATATTAAAACGGGTGGGGAGACTTTTGTCTCCTGCAAGCTAAAAGGTCACTGCCAAAACACCATCACTAAAAAGTTTGAAATACTTGAAAAAATCATGAAATACCACAAGCTGATATTTGGGCCGATAGGAGTTAAATATGCCCGTTTATCTGGGACATCTCTAAATTCATACAGAATCTATGAGGCATATAAACAATACACATGTTATCAGATGTTAGAGAGATAAACGGGTGCTTTTGTACTAATAGGCATCATGCGTGTCCGTCTCTATGAGCAAAGACAGTCATAACATCACAGGCCTTGAAGGATCTTCAGCTCTCCATTTGTGATGATTCACACTATGATAGGATCCGACTGGAACTCTGTGTCACTATTGCTCCAATGCAAAAACTCCTGTTGTTTGTGGGAACAAATGGAGAAGTGTCAGTGGTTTGACAGTTCTACACCTGTCTCAGTGCCTGACATACACTGGCAGTATAACACCTGTCAAAGCCAAGATCCTAGCACTCATGTCTCAAGCACTCACTGCTGTGTTTTTGTAAGTGCAATTCCTTTTTGAGAGCACATGGTGCATCATGGTTTTTTAGTCATGTCATGTGTAAATAAGTGGCCAAGAGACACCAACTAGAGTGAACATAAACTTATTTTAGAAACCATTAGCACTTTAAAGCCCTAATTAGCCATCCACCATATGCATATGACAAATAGCACAATCAGTTTACATACATGCTTTGTATCTTCTAGATGTGTTGTTGCACTAATCCTACCAAATATATAGTACCAGATACCCATTGGATGGACAAAGTTAGATTTTATTTCCAGTACTTTACTTTCCAGTAAGACACACTCTGTAGCCCAATACCTAATGTCAATAATTAAAAAAGGTAGTCATTTTAGCATAGACTTTTTCCAGGTCACCAGTTATGATGAATTGACTGTAATATATTAACCTGCGTTTTCTTGGGAAAACCTTGGTGTGGTTATTTCGGTAGTTTAATTGTGGCCTTCGCCCCATGAAAAACAGCTTTTGTTTTTTTGGACAGGATCCAGACCTCCTGGTCAGAACCCCCTGAGTGGCAAAATACTTTTCTATCAGTGATACTGTTATCCATCACTCCAGCTGACTCTTAACATTTGTAAGCTTTAATGCTGAAAAATTGCTTCAGTCCTCTTCATTATTGATGTACCCTGTTTATACCCTATCTCTCTGAATTACTTGCAGTTGCTTTGTGTGCTGGCCTGTGACCTACAATCAGATCTGTGTCTTAGATCTAAAGCAAGTTCTCACAGTCTCTCACCAAGTCTTACAAAATCAGCTAGTTCATGGCATTCACCCCATGACTCCCTTTGACCATACTATTTCCCATGATTTGGGTGACCCTTCAGTACTCTGCCCCATCTCTGTCTAGCTCAAGAATCACACTGAAACATCTGTTCAAACACACAGTCATGGTAAACAGCTACTGTATATACGTAAGTAGAGAGATGATCTGAAGTAAGGACATTGACCCTATTCAAAGCTGAGCACTCTTATGAATGAACAGCATCCAGCCTTGGACTCAGGAGTGTCAGCTTAAAGTACTCGACCCCTGGAACACCTCACCTGGAACACCTCACCTAGGGGTGCCACCCGTTCCTTATAATACGAAATCGTTCCGTAATTAAGAGCAAAACGTTGCGTTCCTTATTAAATCAATACCAAACGCCCTTTGTTGTGTATTTCCTTACTTGAGTAAAAAAAAATATATAATTACTAAAGATAATAAAACCATTTTTCATAAATTACTAGCTAGTAGAGCAAAGTTTGTTAGGAAAAAAGGCTCTCTCTCCTTCCGAGTCTGTGTGTGTGTGTTCGTGTGTATGTTGCCTAGTTACGCAGAAGCTATATCAAAATCCTTATGGAAAAGAGCCTGGCTCTTTTCTTGTTATGCTTTTACCAACAGTCGATTGGCTCTTTTTATCAAAGGGCAGGACGTAATACAACTGCCATGTTGAGCGTTACGCGCAATCCCATTCATATTTCAACCAGTGGACTTTTCTGCAGCAAAAGCAGATCTAGATGTTTTAAATTATTATCATTTTAAAATTATGTTGTAGTTTTACATGTTCAACTTGCTCATGGATTTACTGACGTACTGACCCATTGTTTACACACTTTCTGATTTGGTCTATTGCGCTTCACAATGAATTTTGATGTGTCTTGTGCTGAATTTTTCCCCTGCCACTTTGAAGGACAATCAACTGCTTCAGGCTGCAAGAAACAATGCAAAATATGCATGGAAAAAAACATGAGCAATAAAAATGATACTTTAAGCTTTAAGAAGGGTATTTCAAATGCATTAAGCATTTCAATAAGCATTAATTTGGTTGAATTGAATAGGTTTTTACAAAGTCTTTTATTTATTTATTTTTTTACAAAGTATAACAAAAGTATTAGTGTCCAAATAAATACCTTAAATATTTCAAATGTTTCCAATTCCTTCAAATTTTTCCAATAAAGTTATTAAAAAGATTTTGGAGTATTATGGAATTGACATTGAACATAAGGAACGCCTGGGGGTACGGGGTTGGGTATGCGGCAGGCGTTCCTTATTTTCATTTCACAAAGGTGGCAACCCTAACCTCACCTATGTGCTTCACTATGGTCAGAGTGATGAGGATATTAAGTCTGCGGCATCATACTGCTCTCTACACTCTAAAACCTGAAAGAGGAATCTGCTCTGAGATAGTATTTCTGTGTTAAAGAACAGTTTTCACTGACGTTATGAATGAGAGTAATAATGTAATAATCAATTATTTGGGAGAGAGGAGAAACAGTAGTTTTGATGATAAGGGTCACCATTGTACCATATATTTCATCATAAATCTAAAGAACTTAAATTGATGAGTTAAGTTGAGTTAGATGAGTTAACACATTAAGGTTAAGGTATCTTCTTGATATTACCATTGTAAAAGGAAACTAGCTTTGTCAAAAGAATCTAGCATTAGTCATCTTGAGCTGTTTTTCCCTTGGCCCTAACAACAGCTCTTATCTCTCTGTGTGTACCCATATTCTGGCAGAAGAAGATGTAGACATTGCGTTTCAAGTGTGTTCAAGATAGCAGCTATGGCTATCAGTTATGATGTCAGTGGAGTGGGCTACTTCAGCTCCATCACACAGCCCAGTGCAAGTCCCAACACATAGACTCCACTACAGACCTTCTTTAAATATATTGAAAATCAGCTTTTTCCTGTGGTTTTTAGACTATAAGGAGTTGCAGCTACATTGAGAAAATGCAATATCTGTATCTATTGTGGTTTCATCAGTTCATCTGTGACAAAGACTCTATGTTTACATGTAGTTCAAAATCATAGATTTTATCCACATCACACAAGAGATGCATTTGAATACTCACTGTGATTAACCCATGGCTGCAATTAACACACAGTGCTATTAAGACACAGGCAATGTCCCAAACCCCATTCTATCATTCTAAATAGTAGTCTACCCCACTATATGACAGTATTTACTAAGGTAGTACTAAAGATTTGTAGTGAGCTATTGCTAGCTAGCAAATTCAACACTATCTCAAAATGACAAGTGAAAAGAACCTCAGGAAATGTGCCAAAACAGTAAATAAATTCTTTCATTTGTTCCCAAAAGACCAAACTCTCCATAACCAATAGGTAAAGTTTATTTTTGGCGATCATCCAACTGCTCTCCCAACTTCTTATACTCACAGAACAGCTCATTTCTCTCAGGACAGCAGTGAGAACACACACAGGTCAGTAAAATTGAGAGCAATTGTTTTAGCTCTGGGTTTCGTTAAAGACGAAGGTGAAATGGAAATTCGAACACCTTTTTCTTCCGCAATGTGATGTATTTCCGAGTGAAATAGCATAATGGGGGCGGGACTTTGGTTTTATCGATCAGGATTTGATTGGCTTGTGACTCTGATGCCAAGGCTGACGTTGGTGCTAACCCTCGCGAGCATCTCAACGTGTCACAATGGTAATATTTCTATTTGGGTGAAATGCCCCGTACACAACGCCGAATTCCCCGATATTCCTCCCTCTACAAAATGTATAAATTCGAGCCACTGGGGCCGTAACCAGGGTATTTTTGGGAAACATAACAAAGGTTTTGGTGATTAACAACCAAAAATGCACTTTCTGCCCATGATGCTGCTTGCTAATCGGTATCGCTGCGAGTGCGAGCTAACTCGGGGGGGTGAAAATATAAATTGATTGGTTATTATATTTTTTTGTCCCGACCCTCAATTCTACCAGTGACGTAATCAAAATCAGAGGCTGTTTAGAGGCGGGACAAAGTCTCTGCACTTTAGTGAAAGATTACAGACAAAGCAGAATTTTGTCTTTGAAAGACACGAGCTAACAAGGTAAAAAAGGTCCATTTTGATTTCACCTTGTCTTTAAGTAATGAATCAGCATATTCCTGCTCATGTTTGGAACAGCTACAATTTACAAAACATTGAATCAAAGATGATTGCTTGTTGCTTGTTGCAACTTATTGCGGCCCTCATATAGAATATTTTGCTCCTCCTCCTCCGATGATGTGTCAATCGGGGGGGGGGGTCTGTTTATGAATATTCATGATGGGTGGGCGGTTGTAGGGAAAACAGGCTGTGAGTTGGAAAGGCAGTAAAAGGCAAAACAAAAAGATATAGCACCTTTAAAGCAGTGATATGATTACAAAATAGTACTTTTGCAAAATGCTCTATATGTAGCAAAGGAATACTTAATTGAAAGCTGTTTTTCTACTTATGACATTTTATCAGTATCAGGTGTTTAGACTGAGGCCACACACAGCAAAGTGTTGCTTCTGAAACACAAGGGACAGGCTACAGTGAGCAAGTTTGAATAAAGTGGAGCCGCCTTCGATTAGAAGAGTGAACAAGAAATACAAATTTTCCAGTGTAGTATGGTCTAAAAGCCACCAGATGGCGACATGGAGCATAAATAATCTATGTGAAGATAATGCCATCTAGTGCGCATATGTAGGAACAGCAGGCTACTCCTGCCTCGCTGCAGAAAGAAACGCTTTCGCAGATCCTTTCTCCCTGCAGCCATCAGACGGTACAACACCATCATTAACTCATCCGCCTGACATTAATACTTGGACTGTTCCTCAATCTGAACAGTCACTGCACTGTTTTACATTACTTTGCACACCTTTTTATTCAATGTTTACCGGACTTTTGCACTGTTCATATACATCATCTTAGTTGCACCATTAGTTCTGTTTGTCCATATTTATCTGTATATATCTGCACAGCTCTTTCTTTATATTCTTATATCTTATCTTAATTATTTTTATTCTTATATTTTTTTACTTCTGTTGTCTATTATTTGTACTATTTGTATGCTGCTGTAACACTTACATTTCCCACCTGGGATAAATAAAGTCTTATCTTATCTTATCTTATCTTACCTTATTACATCAGGACATAAACAGGACATAAACATGGTAACAATAATATGACAATTTAACAACAGTGACTAATATGAATAACAAAAAATAAATTATGCAGTGTGTTTCATTTTTGTGGTGTTGTAATATCTTTCTCGTTATCCTCAGAAAGCTTTGGACATAGTTTTACAGGCCTTTTTACTCTTCTCTTTCTGCCAATGAAGTGAGTGCTTTCATCCATTACAATTGCCAGTGTCATTTCACATATTTGGCATATAAGATATTTCGGATCTTGAACATGACTGAATTTTGTCATTGTATGATGTATCTTCTGAAATTTCAGAGCTAAAAGTACTTTGATCTTAGTTTAATGTCCTTCTTTATCTCACTTACAGGGTCAGCCAGGTCTTCTTGGCCCTCAGGGCCCTGCAGGGCCTCCAGGACGTGCAGGTGACCCCGGTCTGCAAGGCCTTAAGGGCGAGAAGGGTAACTTGGGCAAGGAAGGCATCACAGGTCCGAAAGGGGCTCAGGTGTGTAATTTTAGCCTACTTTATCCTTCTCATCTGAAATGATTTACATTTTTTAGTGCTAATGTAAAATAAAACAATATTTTCAGAATCATTGTTAAAAGAGTGAAATGTAACGAGTCATCATTGTGTCAACAAACGTTTAAGTATTTTGGAGGAATTTATTCTATTTCTCTGACTTGTGATCACATTGCCTCTGATTTTTTCTGTAGGGAATGATAGGAAGTCCAGGGTTTCCAGGAGCAGATGGCATTCCAGTGAGTGGGTTCTCTTTGTATTGAAATCCAAAGTTCAAATCAGATGTGTTTATGATCATGGATGAAATTAAAAATAAACATTTATATGCGCAGAGTCTATGTATTAAAGTTACTGTAAGCACTCAAAATTAAAGAAGATTTTTCTTTGGGGTGAAAAACGACACTGCGTTTCTGACCTCTCATCAACCGTCTACGCAGGGTCACCCAGGGCAATCAGGCCCTCGAGGAAAACCCGGTGCGGATGGCTGTAACGGAACCCGGGGAGATTCTGGAATACCAGGCCAGGGGGGATACAATGGTGGTCTTGGAGATAAAGTATGTGGAACATGTACTGCATCCATTGTAACTAGAAAGAAGCTGCCTAATGTTTATCATAAAGACAGTGATCACAATTTTTTTATTCTGCATTACACAATGTAGCTTTATTTACTCTGTCTGTCTCTTTCTCTCTCTCTTTCTCTCTCTCTCTCTCTCTCTCTTCAATTTCTCTGCAGGGTCAGCCAGGCAGGAAGGGTGAGAAGGGGGACCCCCTGGAGATAAGCGTTTACATGGAGAGATTTCGGGTGAGACAGAACCAGAACCAGAATCTTCGAGGGGCATTCACTTAAGAAGTTTAAGAATAAAAAATAGTACAAGCTACCATTGTTGTACATATTGTGCATATTGAAATTAATGCAATGGACATGTTTCTCTAAGAAATAATTAAGTTCTGCTATCATCTTCCTCTGTTTTGATATAGGGAGAGCCAGGTCTGACAGGATATCCAGGAGTCATAGTGAGTTCAACAGCACCTGACTTTTCCCAGACATATAAAGGTTGTATTCAAACGTAACACTTTTGTTAAATAATTGTTTTTTTAAACTAAGGGCCCTCTTGGAAGACCAGGTTATCAAGGTCGGCCAGGTGTTGAAGGTCCTTTGGTGAGTGTGTATTTCAAATACACGTATTGTATCCACATCATCTATCTCTTATACTCTTATACTTTTTTCTCCACTACAGGGTGAAAAGGGTTATAGAGGACAACCAGGACCAAAGGTAACCCAAAGACACTGAACAATCCTGACTCTGACATAACTTTTACTGATGTGTTTGAAAGGTATCATTATAGATATCTTGATCATTTCTATGCAGGGCAGTGCAACTACAATCCATAAAGGAGAAAAAGGAGAAACAGTAAGACGAATAACCACTTTATACAGCAGCCAGTGGGGTCATTGAGTTTTGGATAGGGATGTTGATGGTTGTGTTAAACTGCTTTTTTTTCTTCTTTTTTTTAACCACAGGGGGATGTTGGAGAGCCAGGGCTTCAATGGACTGTACCATATACCTCAGGCCCCTTACCAGTCAGTCTGTGTTCCAGATATCATGTGTTTCACAGAGTAGAATGAAAAAAATTAATGGAAAATAGGGTTTTCGATAAAACTACCAATTTGTGTGGTTTATCATGTTGTTATTATTACCATAAAGATTAGGCCTAGTTATGTAACAGCAATTCATCAGTTGTCTGTTTTCATCCACAGGGTTTAAAAGGCCAGAAAGGTGAACCAGGAAATTTGGTAGGTCACATGTGTGTTTTATTAGACATGAGATCACTTAGACATTCCCTCCTCTAGTAGTCAATGCACTAAAATAAAATTCAGACTGTCACTGGTTTCAGCGGTTTTTGACTAATAAATAGCATCAATAAATAAATCCATGTTGTACATGGATGTCCTTATTTTGTATTTTACATTCCTACAAATTTGTGCTTGTGAGATCTGCTAAGTCATATTAAAACTGTTATGATATTAAGGACTAATTGTTTTTTTGTGCAATGGTTTTATTTAGTTATAGTTATATGACTAGTTGTAGTTATAAGACTTTACAACAAATTGTAAGATTCAGATATGTACAGAACTTACACGCATGTGACTACATGTGGTAATTAGTATTATTTCCATAATTAGTACACTGTAACCACTATTTATTCACTAAGTGGTATATTGCAGTTATGCAGTATCTTACACAGTAATAAGGGCTATTTAAAATAAAGTG
>JAOUQW010000046.1:6797784-6815048 GCA_028565825.1 Olivaichthys viedmensis | reverse complement strand
TTCTGTAAAGCTGCTTTGTGACAATGTCCATTGTTAAAAGCGCTATACAAATAAAATTGAATTGAATTGAATTACTGTGAATGCACTTAATTTAGAGAAATAACACACACAGTGTGTATCTTCCTTTAAGACAAAGAATCGGTCTCAGCAGGACAAAATCCTATAAGGATTGAGTGGAGCTGACATTATAATGAAAAGGTCCTATTTTATTTTTCACCAGGGGTCTCGGTGGACTCTGCAGGCAACCCGTATGAATATGGATTTCGTAAGTCATCTGTTTTTCCCTTACAACAGTCTTCTAACATCATAAGAACAGTAATTTCATATTTCTTCCTGGCAGTTATCAGCTGTGTCATGAACGTAGCTGCGTTTACGTATCTTAAGAAGACAATGAGAAAAATGTCATGTCCTGTTTCGTAATGTGCCTTTATGATTTTTTGAGCCTTGTGCAATAACATAATAACAGGATAAAGACCTAATGAGTAAAGACTTTTTAATGACATCATAAGCCCACTATTGTATGCAGGAAATTATTGCATTTCTCAGTTGTTTAGATTATTTTAATGAATTTCAGAACTACATAAATATCGCAATAAACACTGAGCAATTGTTCAAAATTCAATTACCCACATAGTTGTTATGGGTAATGACATTTTTACAAAGCATTTGATGTATTGTACTGGGCTGAGCATAAAATAAATGCTCTTTCCAAACTGTGTATAATGTTCTCCACCTAATAACAAAAAATGCAGCACAGCTGAAACAATTCATTATAGTGTTGATAATAATATAACAAATCAGGGTTGGTAAAGGAAGGAAAAATACTAAACTGTTCAAGGTGGTGGCTCTCCACATTGGGATTCTGAGATTAGAGTGTCACTGATTTACTCAGCTGTATTAAAGATGGCTTAAACAAGCATAGACCCTGGTTTTCACAGTGCTGATCCATTACTCTCTCATTTTAAATGATTTTTTCAGATAATGACGCAACGCAGTGAAGAAACAGTGCAATGCAATCATTCAATTATTTATAACTGTATGTTAGACAGTATACTGTATGTTGTGCTGGGAACCCCATGCTCTGCAGATTTGTGTTGGAGAAAGGAAAACACCGAAATGTGCAGAGTGTGGGCTCTGCAATTTTGTACCACTGTTAAGTCATTAAGTCATTAAATTTTGTATATGTAGGTTGAGTAATTTATTGGTGCAGAAACATCCAACCAAAGTATGGTGCCACTTGAATGATGTAAAAACGCCCTGCAAGTGTTTCTTAAATTAAGTGTTTCTTAAAGTAGAGTGGTAGTGCATTTTGCAAAATGAAATGTATGTTTGTTATATTTGCATTTCACATTTGCACTAATTATTATATTATATTATATTATTTGGAAAAGGTGAATTCACTTGTGGGAAATGTGTTCAAGCAACTGAGAAAAACTGGGTTTTTATATTGTATACTTTAAAATGGTTAGGTTACTGGCAGTTCCATCCATAAATGACCATTTTGTGTTTTACAGGGTGGAGCCTTTGTAATAAAGCCCGATCAAATGCAGGTACCCATATGCACCAAACCTGGGATGTAATAGCAGCTTAGTGATATCTTAGATTTTATGACTTGATGTTACTAAAATATTATCTGAAAATGTAAGCAACAAATGTATTATCTTTTTTTATAAGCCATATATTTTTATGATTTTTAGATCATTATGGTTATTGAGCTATCTGGGTTGTTCTTTTTTCCCTCCCTGTTGTTAAGATGCTAAATGCTTTGCTCATTCTGGTGTTCATCCCTATCTTTGACATGGGTGTGTACCCACTCATCGGGCTTTGTCGGATCAACCTCACGTAAGTACAGCCAAAGCTACATATTCATGTGAAATGGAAAGCCCAATAAAGTTTTAACAGCATTCGAAGTACACAGAAACAAGTTTTTATTGTCTAGCAGAGTGCAAAACAACATATGCAGCATTAGTGATTATGCAAGGTGCAGCATACATTATGTGGTTCTTACACAGCAAATCAGTGCAGACTAGCAGTACCTTTCTTTATTTCGCAATATTCCTTTTAGAACAATTTGTGCATTTACCTTGCAACTATGCTTTCAATAATTTATTTTACATAGCAGCAGATCTTGTGGTTTTATGTGCTGGTCCATTATTAAGTTATCATGTATGGATTATAAAATGAATTATTTCATTGATTTTCTTTCTGGAACTCCACACGCCTCAATTAAGTTGATCATTTATTCTGTTTGAACTTTAACACATTTAACCAGGTTGTCAGGGGTTTTTTTTTGTTTTTTTTTTTGCAGTGCTTCAGTTTCAGATTTTATGATTGGCTTGATAAAATATTTAATGGCATTTGCTGCTTTTTGTAACTTAAATGTTGAACAGCATCCCCTGTGGAGTGATTTTGATCACACTCCAGGAAAAATGACTTGAGATTTTTTTTGGGGGGGGGGAACTATTTGGAACTTTATGTAATTAGTCTGATAAGGTACTTTCTTAACAATCCATGCACATTTATTTGTATTTTATATTACATATTATATAGACATCTTTTATCAATAGCATTTTGTACATACAGGTGCAAACACAAAAGGAAAATAGGTCAAATGAACAATGTTAGATTTGTTGCTTGGCCTAGGATTCCATGCTTGTGTAACTTCCTTGTCTCTCTTATACTCTCAGACCTCTAAAGAAGATGGCCATAGGAATGATCTTTGCTGCACTTGCTTTCTGTGCCGCAACTGTAGTGGAAGTCAATGTCATTGTATGTTAATCTTCAAATTCTCCTCATTTATACCGTGCTATGTTAAAAATTTAAATGACTAACATAGACATTGTCAGTATTGAACATACTGTACTCTATGTTGCATTTTCTATCACAGAAAACTGTTGTGGAACCTCCACCAGCTAAAGAGTGCTTGCTACAGGTCCTTAACCTCGTTAAAGGTGACGCTGTGTCTGTACAAATTCCAGAATATAATATCTTCCCTGAGAAAATAGAATCATATAAGGTGATGGCACTCACAAGCAGCCTATTTTCTTATTTATTTATTTTTTATATTCACTGGGTTCCTCCTGATTTCCTCATTCCACTGTATCCACTGTTTAGTAATCAAATAATCCTTATGTTGTCAGGATCCTTTGGAATACACTAGACTTCCACTAGAGGATGTCTACAAAGTCTTCACAGTCAATATCACTCAAAACAGAGTGAATCACCAATGTGATGTTAACCTCACTGAACACACTGCCTGTAGTCTCGTCCTGTATTCTACTGAAGACGCTAGGATTATGTGCAAACTGGTAAGTTCAAAACAGTTTCCTAAATATGTTTTGTTCTCTAGGAACTACTTTTGATAAATAAGAAAACCGTTGACATTAGGTATATTAAGACTATACCAGGTTCTTATTTAATGTTTTACTGTAGTGATGCTCTGGTGTCCAAATTTACATGCTTGCTGTCACTAAAATTCAGGTGAAAGATAATATCACCAAATCTGAGAATGGAGAAGCATTCCTCAGGTACAGTCCAACTTTGCTCTAATCATAAAGATTGAATATGAATCAACACTGAGCAGGAACGATTGTTTTTCATTTTGTACTGTAACACTTTGTAGTCACATTTTAACCACATGGTTCAACTTTAGTAGAATTATCAGTTAGCTAATCTTGGGGAAAACAATGTGGACAGTTTTTTTCTAATGCACTATAAAAATGTGTGCCTTTTTATTTATTTATTTTTCCTTTTCCAGATTCATTAATACCCACTCAGACAATATGACCATAACTGTAGGCAGTGAAAATGCCTTTGTACCAAACACTTATGGAATCTCTCCAAGCTTAGGTGTTGAAAGAGGACAGTGAGTACTTTGTTCCACTAATACCTATGCTTAATTATATACACAACATGGGTACCTAACATCCAGTAACTTATATTCTCTCTGGTTGTAGCTGGAGTATCTTTTTATGGACTTTCAGATCACACTGATTAGAGATTGTATGTCTGGTCAAGGTCTCGATTGATGAATGTTGTCTTGTTGCTTTGACACTGTGTTTTGACCTGGCAGATACATGGAAGTTACCTGCGAAACAGAAACAAAGACACATCAAATTGATCTGGGCCTTCTTGACTTTGGTGCAGCCTATACATTCATTCTTGGAGTGGTAAATAATATTGTTAAATTACTTTAGTGTGGTTAATGGTTTACTGTAGACTCTATGGGTACATTTGGTCCACAGTGTGTCAGGTTTAGGTTTTGAAGAGTAAGTGTGATGTTAACATGGCAATTATGTAGACCTAGATCGTCACAGAAAATAGTGTTTAGTTTAGGATTTTAATGATGGTTGGTGCTTCCTAAAAATAGACTTTTTTTCCCCCTTATCTATCTGTATGAGATGGTAATGCAGGCATGGGTAGCCAAGCTAAAAAGGGTTAACAGCTGCTTGTTTTTGTACAGGATTCAGAAAAAGTAACACTTGTAAAGATGGAGGATGTCCAGGCGAATAATGTCCACATTGCCTGGCAGATCCCACAGTATGTCCTCATCACTGCAGGGGAGGTCATGTTCTCCATCACTGGTCTAGAATTCTCATATTCACAGGTAGTTCAGTCAGCCAGTTTTTAGTTTTTAAGTTCTGTCAGCTTCAGTTGCTTATGTCAGTGCTCTTGCCTTTAGGCCCCAGCCAGTATGAAGGCGGTGCTGCAGGCAGGATGGCTTCTGACTGTGGCTTTTGGAAATGTGATAGTGCTAATTGTGGCAGAGGGAGCTGGGCTGGAGCAGGTAAGCCATGGATCGGCATAACTTAGATGAGTTAATAAATCCACAACGCATACCCAACAGGATAGAGTGATGATCAGGTAAAAGAATGTCCTTCATGCAGAAGTTTTCAGTGCTAAAAGTCTGGCTGTTGCCATCTACAGTGGACAGAGTTCCTGCTCTTTGCTGTTCTACTGGTTGCAGTCAGCATCATCTTCTCCATCATGGCTTATTTCTACACGTACGTGGACCCTGACCAGCTCTTCAAAGAGGATGGCAACATGGTTGACTTGAAGGAGAAAGAAAAAGAGAATATGTACATGAGTGATATTCCAAAGGCCACAAAGATGTAGCAGAACTACATATTGCTTCTGATGTATCGTTTATACTAAATCAAATCAAAACTAAACAAATCAGTCAGGAAATAACGTCCGTTGCATTTGTGTTGATAACTGCAATTTTTCATTCTAGGACTTTTATTTGATCCTCGTTTGATCTCTACTACTCAAGGATCATATACATATCATAGCTCAACCAACAGAAAAATTCTAATTACTGAAGGGACATGTTTTATAAATGTACATGGCACTGTGTGCATTTGAAATTGAAAAACGTAATTTTTTTATGGATGTATTTATCTTTGAATGTGTTTAGAAGTGCATTTAAGACATAACACTACTGTCATTTAAAACTCTAGTTTGTACATTGTAACATAACTCTGATAGTGGAAGTGTGTGTATTTTTGTGTCCATTGACTGTGAAGGTAACACTATACAGACTGACTTCAGACAATTACAGAGCTACCAGTTTATTAGGTACTGAATAGATGTAGCGCGTCACCGTGGCGCAGAAGGTAGTGTTGGTGCCTCACAGCTCTTAAGTCTGGGGTTTGATCCCAAGCTCTAGTGACCGTCTGTGCTGAGTTTAGCACATTTTCCCCATGTAGGTTTTCTCCCACCTCCAGAAAAATTCTGGTAAGTGAATTTGCTACTCTAAATTGAACTTGGTATACAGTGTGCGTGCATGCGTGCGTGCCCGCGCGCCCTGCCATGGACACGTCCAGGATGTGTTCCTGCCTTGATCCCAGAGTTTCCATGATGGGCTGCGGATCCTCCGTGACTAGCATAGACTGTACATAAGTATATCTTCTATAGCGTTTATGGACCCTAGTCTCAACCTCAGATGCTTCACACACGGGTAGAATCCTGCCTCGCGACCTTGACCATGATAAGCAGCTAGATGAATGAATGATGGATGTATCTAATAAACTGCCAACTTTGTGCATGTCTGACCCAACAAATTAGTTTACAATACTGTGTCAATTGGCACAGACCAATATAAACGCATCAATGGTTAGTCTCTGCTTCTTTTGTATTGAATAGTGTAAATAAAATAAAATTTTCTTCCGATTGGTGCTTGGTTTTAACGCTTTGCTTTTCATCCAATTTAATCAAAACGAATTAATAATAAGCAACAATATGTTATATTTATTATAGAACACAGTTCCCAGTATGTCTGACTCTACTACACAACAGCGCCAACAGTCTGCTATGGCTTTAACTCAGCCGTGAGGTATGCCACTTCATCATTTTAGAGAACAGCAGCATTGTCTCAACATGCCTGACAAAATCTTTGACTTTTACATAAATATGTGTATTATACAGAATCAGTGCAACAATGATAATGTGAAAGAGATAGTTCCATTTTCAAGTTATTAACCACTGTAGCATTTTTATGTACAAAGTTAATACAGTGTAAAATGTAAATTCTATATGAATTGTTTCGAGTCAAGCTTCTTTTTGCCTGTCTATCATTAGTCTTGTAACGAGGGCGATGACGTCAGGATGCAGCAGGCAGTCCAGCACATCGTTAGTGGATATTCGGCCACACTTTGCACCATCTCTTTCATCTTCTTTGCCCTCTGATATCCTGACTACCTCTTCTTTCCCAAGTGTATCTTTAGGCAGGGGCTTTGTTCTGTTTGGTGGGGAAAGGGGTACACAGTCTTTTGACATGAGAATATCTTTGGGGTTTGTCACTATGTCTTTCTGAGACATGTCTGCATGAGAAGTGACTGGAATGAGATGAGGTCCGAAGGGAGATGATGATAAAGTAACAGGCTCAGTGACTGGGGTCTTCAAATGACCACTGGCGTCCCGCTTCAAAGCAGAGGGACAGGGTTGGTCTGCGCTCCTTTTGTCCATATAAGCCTTCATCGCCAGATTCAAGTACTGCATGTTTTCATCGTGTGTAGAGATCCCATCCTTTAACACAATACCACACACGGTCGTCAGCACCGATTGGGTCCAATCACAATCTTTACTACAACATGACAGAGAGAGTTCACCTTTTAACATGTACAAACAGGGCACAGATTTGGGGTTGGGAATTGACTAACCAATGCTGTCATGAACTGCATCCCTAATCTTAATATTAGACATAACATATACTAATTACACACGCACAAGTCACTTTACATGTTCATACTGGGACAATTCACACGTTTTTAGCCTTCTTAAACCCACTCCCGCAGTAATTCTGACCAATCGCGCCTGCTCCCGCAGTTATTTCTGATTGTAACCACCCGCATTATTTTCTAATATTAATTCAATTTAAACTTCGTGGAAGTTAACCGCCCCAGAGCCTAGGAGTGAAAATCTCACCGGATTAACGAACACAGCGACAATGTATGTTTATAATATACAGACGGTCAGTACAGATATTTGGAGGTTATATTTACTAAAATGAAAACACAGAAATGCTCCACGCCCCCATGTACTTGACCCTCGCGAGCAGCGACCAGTGTAAAATTAAACGCCTGCTCCCGCAACATTTTCGTTGGTTCGCCGCGGGATCCCCGTCCCGATGCTCACCTCTATCCTAAACTACAATATATTTAATCAGCAAAGGCCTTTAGAAAGAACAGTTATTGTTAATATATGGAAAATGTTAAAGTTTAGTTGAATACATCGTAAATTCATGCCAGGCTTCCACATCACCTCGCCTCGGAGCCCAAAATAGTTGCTGCTATTTCATATGCGAAGCTGATTTCAGTTTATTTGAGCTATAACCAGTAGCCTATACACTATTAATATGTCGTTGCTGCCTTCTGGATATATAGGCTATATAGTAACGAACCCAAAATTATGGTTAATTATAAAACTGAAATATTATTGTTTTTAAGGGTGGTTTTGAGAACGAGTATTCAGAGCCTGTAAACTGCTGTTCGGGCCAGCCCTATTTCTTAGCTAGTAATTAAATCCCCATCAAGGATGTAACATAGCTAGCTAGCATGTAAGTGTGCTCTTATTTCTGTGTATATGCAGACCCAAAACTAGCTAGCCAAGTTACCTCAGTTGCAGGTTTGACTGAGTGATTTTATGAATCTGAGTCACTCGTTCACATTTCTACAAGACTTCACCAGAACAGGTGAATAAAATATAACGGTTTTAATTTATTCATAGTCAAATATTTTTTATTTTTGACATGTAGCCTTAAACAAGCGCAAACTCAATTTTTCGCTTTCCATATGAAAAGATGTGCTGAGCGGCGTGATTTCTGACCTTTCATACGGGAAGCGGAGAGAGTCAGGCGGAGCAGAGAGGGATTTGTCGTTTCCCGTATAAAAAGCCCTTTAGAATTTTGGTAAAAATAAATAGAAATAGATATTTATTCTTGTTTGACCTGTTGATTAGTCTACATGAGCCTTGCCTTGCCATAACATACAAGATGTTATAATTCAGACACAATTACTTATTTTATTTTATGGCTCCCATGATTGTGTGATTTTATTTTTATTTTTTAAATTTTTTATTATTTTATTTTTTTTGTTGAAATGGGACAAAATGGCTGCTCGTAACATTTCGGTTGCCAATCCCTGGTCTAGTGGAATGTGGTTGATTTTTGCGTTGTGTTCACAGACAAAGATGGTGCAGCACATTCGTAAAAAGCATCCAGAATTTGCACAGCTAGCAAACAGCATCCAGGCTCCTTTGGCTACAACAGTCATCAGCAGCACTCCGACTGTCATCACGACTGACGGTACTACAACTGAGGCTGTGGTGGTAAGAAAACATAAATGGATATCTATGCAATTACATGCAGGCTTATTTATATACACACACTCCACGTTATCAGTGATTGCTCGATGTCAAATATGCTGGTTCTCTTTGTGGTATTGCAGTTTGTGTATCTCTATCGATATGTTCCTAATGCTCCCTCTTTCACTTCCTAGACAACGGATTTGTTGACTCAGGCAATGACTGAGCTGTCTCAGACTCTGACCACAGACTACCGCACAGTGCAGGGAGACTTCCAGAGGATCCAGTACATCCCCGTAACTCAGGCTGGAGGAGGACTGGCCCAGCCGCAGCACATTCAATTGCAGGTGGTGCAGGTTGCCCCGGTAAGAGGACAGCCACTCGCACGCTCATAAGAAGCAACCCCTGTGTGTATTTAAAACCTATAACATCTTTTTCAACCCCCCCCCTCCCCAAGCCATCGACTACCCAGTCTCAGCACTCAACAGTGGATATGACCCAGCTGCAGGATCCTCATAGCTTCACTCAGCACTCCATTCAGGTGCAACACATCCAGGTTTCTGAGACCATGGGGACCGTGCAGGCCAGTGCGCAGATCCACATACACCAACATGCGGGTTTTTTAGAGACATTGTGCAGTTGCACACTGTCATTTATTTTAGACCAGTGTTTCTCAATCCCAGGCCTGGAGTACCACTGCACTGTGTAGTGTTATTTTTGTTATTTCTTTTCTCTAACCTAACACATCTGACTAGACTTATGTATGGCTTGATATTATTCCAGGGGCACCCTTGAACTGGGATTGGATTAATGTGGCTTTGGTGTTTTTGTCATCATAAAATAAACAACAGATTACTTTAGCATGATTGGGGTGTCTGAATTTCTTCTCTTTAACTTATCAGTATGACTGATTTGTTGGATTATTCCTTCCAATTAGGTGACTGGTCAGCCTTTAAGCCCCTCCTCTCAACAAGCACCCCAAGAGTTAAATCCAGGCCGCCTACAAACATCGACTAATCAAACACAAGGGACAGTGCAGCACGCTTACTTGCCTAGCAACTGGAATTATCGAAGTTACCGTGAGTCTTTATATTACTCTCTCTTCATCAGTTTCTTACAGAAATTTTAGTAGACATTTTGTAGTAAATCTGAATCATACATTTACACAACAAAAATTCACCCTCATTAACTTTCAGCTTTTGTGAAGTCTGATATCAAAGGTGTGTTCTCTCTCTCTCTCTCTCTCTCTCTCTCTCTCAGCCTCTGAGATCCAGATGATGACTCTGCCTCATGCTCAGTATGTGCTAGCAGATGCTGGCACGCCCGTCACTGCAGCTGCCAACAGCAGCCAAGTCAAAACGGTGAGTGAGCCACTTTCAGAGCCACTTTCACGTTCCTGTCAGCCATAGATTTTTGCTTATGCATTTTTAAAAATTTGTTAAACCTTTGGGCATAGGCTAAATGCTCAGGCAATGAAAGATACGTTGATCATGAAAATTCATTGACATGGGATTTTTATAGTTAATGCTTCATAGTTTACTTAAAACCTTTGGGCATAGGCTAAATGCTATCATAAATGCTATCATGTTATCATTTTAAGACCACATGAGCCTCTATTTCTGGGTACAATGCAATACACTACTAAAGCCGTTGGCGGCAGTGCTGCTTCTGTTTTGTCGCACCATATAGCGCTGGGTGCAGGACTGTTTTCGCTCGGTCCAATTAATAAAAATGTAAACAAATAATTCATTTAAACACAAAGTTTTTATTTATTGTTTATTTTATTTAATATTTTTTATAATGTAAACAAACAGATAGACTGATTTGACTTGCAATATACAGGCTGCTCGCTTAGATTATAACAAGTCAGGAGCGATCAGACCGATTGCGGAATGTCGGAAGGACATGTTTGACAACGTGGCTACGCACCTACACAAACCTGCAAATCATGAAATTGTGGAGTTCAAATAAATTAACTTAAGTAATCTCTCCTACTTCAAAAACCGAACTATTGAATTAAGAATTTAGTTAAGTATAGTACCCTAAATTATAAAATTTTTATTATAAGTTCATGTACAATGGTCTCCAATGTGCAAGCATTTCTACACAAATGTGTTTTTAAACTGTACAAATTATATATAAATACAGAAAATAATATCACTCTAATACACCATCTGTCCGAGGCAGAAAAGCATTGTGGCAGCTACCGTACTGTACTCTGTGCACTGTCAAGTATTAACTAACTTTTCATCCACATATTTTTTTTTTTTTTGTTTGTTTATTTCTTTTGGGGTTTTTTCCACTCAGACAATAGCGGCTTGGATTCCAGGCACTAAGCGACTGCCACTTGTAATATGCCACTTGCTATCCCACAATCCCTCATGATTTTCTTTGCTACTGCCCTTTGAAAACGAAAGGAAGTGAAAAAGATAGCAGGGGCCTCATTGATAAAACGTTTATATGATCAGATTTGATCTTAAATTCCATGGATTTGTTCTTGCGTTAAACATTACATACAAAACGGGATTTATAAAACCTGAAACTGACGTGAAAATGTTCTTATACATACACACACTAAAAAGTATGTGTACGAACGCTTTTTGTGCTCATGCATGTACGCTAGTTCATGCCCAGTCTTCCTGCCGGTGTTAGATAAGTGAGAGTGACCTGAACAAATGGGAATGGTAAAGTGCTGTGACTGTACTTGCTTTGTTAGAGGACCTAGTCAATGCAGAGAGTGAGTTTTCCGAGATCGATTACTTTTTCGTCGGCAATGATGAGTGGCTTATGAGTTGCTATCGGCTACCGAGAGCCATCCTTTTGGACCTCTGCCAGCAGCTGTATCCCATGCTCGACAGCAGTATCACAAGGTGCGATCACCCAATTCCAGTGGAGGTGAAAGTTTTGTCTGTGCTTGGGTTCCTTGCAACGGGGACCTTTCAGAGAGAACTAGTTGACGGGTCAGGAATATTTCAGCCTTCATTCAGTTGATTCTTGCCTGATGTCCTCAAGGCTATTCGCATGTCTCCACAGTTCATCATTAAAATGGAATTTCTGATCAGAACGGGATGCCAAATGTTATTGGAGATATAGATTGCACCCATGTTGCCATATGAGCAACTTCAGTGAATAAACATGCTTATGTGAATAGAAAGCAAGTTCATTCAATAAATGTTAATGTACCAAACAATATATTTGCTCTGGCCTGTACCTCTGCCAACAAAACCTCAATTTCATATGCCAAATTTTCTTTTCTTTTTACTCCGGTGTTGCACCTCACTTGCCATTTTTACAGAAAATGACAATGACTAATTACTTAACCTGCCGTTTTATATTGCTTGTGTCCCACCATATTAGTATATTTGGGGGCGTTCTCTAGGTGGAGTCGATGTGCTTGTTCACGTGCGAATGATTTTTAAGATGATTTGCGATTCATACACAGGCCACAAGTAGGATGGATTTAAGAACTTTTTTTGTGCGTATGGACGTTTTATAAATCATTCGTAGGAACTTTTAGAAAACAATCTAACGTCCACATTTGGGATTCTTTTACGCACGTCTTTATAAATGAGGCCCCTGGTCCGTTTTCATGTGCATGTATAGGGAGTTTCATTGTTCTGCCCCAACGTTATAAGCTACGACAGAAATTGCATGACATTTTTTAATAACTTTTGTGATGATGATATTTTAATAATTTTATTTGTGGTACAGACTCACTATGTGATCTCCGAGGAGCAGACTGAGCTGGATAATAAACAAGTCAATGCCCCACCCACCACCACCGAGGTAAACACTGACTCATTGGAGCAGCCATCCTCCAATCAACAAGCTACCACCCAATACATAATTAAAACCACGACCAACGGATCTGGCTCCAGTGAGATGCAAATTACAAAACCTTGAGCCTGGATGCGTCAACAAGCAGAAACTGACTGGCTTATCACGTGTTAGGATCCACTGCTTGCTTTTGATCTCAGACTTGACTTATGGAATATGATTGATACCGAGATTGACTGATAGAAGTGTTGGCTGCCAAATTTGCTTAACTGGAAAATGACATTACGTGGGCAAAGATTTATTTTATTTTATTACTGTTTAATAGAGTAAAAGTGTTGTTGGAAAATGATGAAAACACCTTTATTTCATTATAATGAGAAACACTAGACAATTGATATATGATTATTGGGTTTTGTCCTAGCCCAAATCCAACTAAAATTGCCCTGAATGGTCCAGGATTTTAACGTAAAGGTAGTTTCTTATTTTATTCAAATTTAATTTTTTTTTTGTTTGTTTTTTGTTTTTTCCCCATTTATGTTGATTGATCTGTTGCTAGTTTACATCTGAGATTTATTTGAGGAAGTCATTGGGCAGGTTTTATTTCTTGTTTTAGACAGAAATATGTAATTTTGCCCAAATAAGAAGTTTTAAAAGTTTGCTATTGACTGTGAACACAGGCAGCAAGCTCTAAATCTCTAACTGCCTGGAACTAAGCTGATCTAGGTTAGCAGTCACAGACAAACCTGAGCTTGACACTGAACTTCGGAAATGTATAGAAGAATGAACTTTCTTGAATCTGTCACTACATTCTTAAATACAGTTTCCTATTTTGTTTCCTCATTCTTCATTAAGTATTTTTTTAATTGTTGACATGTTGATTTATAAAGTACCATGTATAATGCACATGTACTAAAGTTCACACTGTGTAACTAACCTCCCTTACCTTCCTAGTTCATGGGCGTTTTAGTATTTATTTGGCATATGCATCTCAGTTTACAATGAGCTGAATCTGTATTACCTAAAGTTGGAAAATAAAAAGCAGCCACAATTTATAGAGGGAGGCTTGTACAATGTAAAGAAGAGTAGCTATATTATTATTGGCTTGGTTTATAATGTGTGTACAGTAAGCACCTTGTCTCCAGATAAGTGCGTTCTGATGTCTGTAGTATTGGGAAGAAAATAAACTTTATTTCTTTTCTTTTCTTTTCTTTTTTTTTACACCCTGTATATCCCAACTGCTTTGTGGATTTTTCTGGGACGCCTCTCTAAGGTCATTGCTCTTTGTAAGCATTGTAATGGAAATGACCATTTACTAAATTAATTTTTTAAGGATTGATTTCTATTGATGGAAGAATTTTATAGAACTACAGAAGTTTGTCTTTGTCAGAAAAAAAATTGATTTTAAAAACTTCTCTGACAATGCTATTATTTTGAATAATAAACATACACAAAGGCAAAGTTAGTGTGAGTCAAACTAGTTACCACATGTGCAGTGTTAAAACTTGACAGTGATTTGTCACCCACATGTGTGTGTATATACTATATAACGACTATATGTTAGCAGAGCTACCCTAAGAATTTCAATTCCAGTAAACCCAGTGTGAGCTGTGCAAATGACAAATAAAGACCTTTGACACAGAACATTTACACATGCTACAAGTAAGAGAAGCAAGAAAATTATTGACTCATAACTGCCAGTATGCCAGCGTGTATTGGTTGTTATGCCGATTGTACTGAACATATACAGAATATATTTATCTGTATTATGTATCTCAAATTAATAAAGATGTTTAGTAATTCATTTATTTTAGTTTTTCCCAGTTGCTTATGCATTGTGACCAAATGCACCCACAGTGATCTCTGATCTTTGTAGTAGACTCCCAGAGCAACAAACCAGTGCTGCAGAACTAAGTGCACATTCTACTTGCATCAACTCAAGTTGCAAAACACTACATACAATGCTCAGTGTATAAGCACAACAATCATTGTAAGAACACTAGTGCCGTTACTGCTAATACATAAAACACCTGGTACCGCTCAAGGGCAAATGAACCAAAACAGTCTTCACCTGGGCAAACACAATCAGTCAGAAGTCTTCGCTCGGTTCTCCATTATAAGAAGCTCACAGGTGTGCTGTGTACAGAAAAAACTTAAGCAACAATGAGCATTTAGGGTAGTAGGTAGGGGAAGACAACACACATTTTAAATGAAATAAGCCATACTAATTGAAAATGTTGTCAATCATGGAAAGAGAATCCCAATTTGAGATGTTTCACTAGTAAGAAGCATCAGAACCTTCAGGACTAAGAACAGGTGAGTGGGTAAACTTGCAAAAAATTTGGCTTTCAAGAAACAAGATGGTTACTTGTTTGAGCATGACCTTTGACTGTTTGTATGCAGAGTTCAGGGAAGACCAGCAGCTGGAAGGTGAAACCGAATATTCAGCTGAGACCAAATGGCTGAACTTGTGAACGTGGTTTTGGCAAATAATGCGATAAGACTTCAAGATCTTCAACGCCATATACTGGAGGACAATGAAATCTCTCAAAATATACAGTATTTCTATATGCACCATCGATTGTTTGCTAAGAAGACACAGGATGTCCATGAAGCAAATATGCTGTGTGCCATTTGAGAGAAACTGAATGCGTGAAAGAGCTGCACTACTTGTATGTGCAGGTGTTCTGAGTCTACATACAATAATACGTATTTGTATTTATCACTATCTCTTTAGGATTGTTTATTCAGAGAGCTTGATGCAAATACTACACCAGTTGAGTTCATCTTTATTTATAAGGCAGCATTTAGTCTGTTTACAAGGTAACAACGGGGAAGGAACATCATGGGGCACAGAGCCATGGTAGAGGTCCCTGGCCACATGGGTGGAAATGTCACCCTTTCTGCAGGAACTGGAACAAGCCTGTGATGTTGGTGCATGGATTCGCCATGCAAAACGTCTTTTTTCCCGGCTGCTTGGCCAAGGAAAACATCAATTGTGAGGTGGACAAAAACCTATGGCCAAGCCCAGAAGACGAACAAGACGCTCGCTGAAGTACTGTAGCACTAGGTAGTGCAGTTAAGTTCAAATGTTTTGTTTACTGTGTTTTTTGTTCATATACAAAAAGTTTGTATTACAAAAAAGTGTGAAAAATCTGAACATTATTTCAGAATGGCTTTCCTACTGCATGTGTGGAGTTTTTATAGTGTTCACAGTTGTGTGTTAGCAACTAGGAAAACTGGTAATATTCAGTTGATGTTAGAGATGGGAGTGGTCAAAGCTCACGTCACTAAGTGACGAGCCGTGTTAAGCACATTTGGGCTCTGTATCACACCACATTCCACACATTCCCCTGTGGATTGAACAAAGCTTTAAAACAAAAGCCACTAGAACATGCAGCTGCCCGTCAGACTAGTGTTGCAGGATAAACAAGTCTTTTTATCTTCACTTGCACCAATGGAGAACAGGAGATGCATAGAGTGAAAGTGTGCCAATGAAGGAGCGTTTACACCAATGCCTCAGCTGATGACAGTGGATGTGAGGGGCCTGAATGGGTGCAGAAGTGGGACGAGAGAAGGAAAGGAGGGAGAGGAAGATGATAGTGAGATGGAGGATGATTGGGTGGTTGATAAAAAGCAGAGATGGTGCTGGAAGATGTAAGTATGTAAGTTTTTTTTTGCGCCTCTGGTGTTTGAGGATCTGATGACGTGTAGTGTGTATAATCTGTAGGCAAACTAGAACTTGTAACTCTTTTCTGTTCATGTTTCATACTTTTGGCTGCTGTATGGGGAATATCCGTCTTCGCCTCTTAAAATAGCACAGTAGAACAGTATATTTATTATTAAGAAATAAACAGAACAGTAAGTTTAACATCAATATTATCACCCAACAGTCTGCACTGGGGGCACTGGCCCAGTTGGTTTCGATGTCTGGCTCCAGTAGCCGCACTGTGGTTGGTGCTTCAAGAAGAGATGCAACCCTCAGTGAGCCTTCTTGAGTGTGGAAACCGACTGCTGCTGGCTGGGCTGCTGTGGATGGGCCTTGGCCTCTGTGTTTCTCTGCTCCAGTTCCTTTACCGCTACAGAAGGCGACATAAGCAGGTGTGTTAATGTGTACATGCATACACAAATCCTATCTTAAGATGACTGAGTTATAGTGCTATTTGAAATATGCAGTCGTATTTGCTCTAATGGTGTCACATGCTTGCTCTTATAAGTCAGACAACACAATGATGTCGCCTACTACAAGCAATAAATAATTTGTACGCTATTAACAATAGTCCTGATGTGTTATCTTCACAGGAGAAGGTCTCAGAGAACAGTGAGTTGGTTGTAAGAAATATTGGTCAAGATCTGCAGCCATGGTAAGAAAAAAGATACAGTACCTGATTGTCTGATTTTCTTTTGATTATTGCTACTCTAATTAATCCACTCCTATAGAAGAATGTTTAAAACTATAACAACCTTTCCTTGTAATGCATTATCTCCTTGTTTGTTACACTACAGTCCAATATCTTGGAAGCAACACACACTTTGTAAAAATAAACAACTTATTAGTTTTTTTTCAAGAGATGACTGACACTAATATGTTCAACATGGAACCAACAGTTTGCTTTGTGTGTTGAGGCCCTTTATCAACAAAGACTGTGATGGCTTTTCCTATATAATACGTTGAGTATATCACTGCA
>JAOUQW010000046.1:6749699-6762136 GCA_028565825.1 Olivaichthys viedmensis | reverse complement strand
AATGAGCACGGTGGTAAACTCTCTGGGGAGGTAGTATGGCCGGCACTTTACAGTCATGAACTCCACCAGCGACGAGCCTGTAGAGAAAGAGGCTTAAGCCTGAGTCTGTGCAGAAGAGGCACTGAGAAAATCCATCATTGCAGTGGTCGCTGATTGGGGAATGCCAATGATTGCTCTCAAATCAAAGCAGATTGTGATTGTTACAACAAATGTATGCGAATAGCAAGCAGAGCCTCTGATTAACGGGTGCAGGGCGCCGTAGCTGAATTCCTGATTACTTCGACCTTAACCATATTGTCATGCCACCTTGACCACCATGACTTCATAAAATTACCAGCCATCACAGCTATTGTGCACCTGGCAGCGAATTTCAAGAATTCTTTGTTGAGCAGGCTTTCTGTCTGATGTGTTTTATTTAATAGTTTAAATGTTATTATTATTTCATCACAGCCTTTGTTTTACAGGCCAATAGTATGAACAGCTTAGCACCCGTCCATATGAAAACTGAAACTGGCTCGCTCTCAATCGGGGTGTTTGATTGTACAATTAGGTACAATTAGAGTGCAGTAATGGACACATTCCACCCAAAAGCAGTTTAATCAGAGTGCATTGAGACTCCCTCTGCCACTGCTTATCGATATTTATCAAGTTAATAATCTCTGTCTAAATTGCTATGCTCCCTCTGCACTAAGGCTCTCGCTCACACTCCGGCTCACTCACACTTTACTTATTTTAGCTCGTCCTCTGCCTCACTGCTGCATCAGAACTTAGACGTGCATGTCAGCTGATCCTGAAGACAGATCACACAGCAGGGCGTAAGGTCACCCGTAGGGAACTTTTTTCCTGCAGTAATTAGAATGGAAGTGAATCAGCTCAGTGAATGGAAGTCATTGCTCATGCCATCATTATGCTCTGAATTCGAGCCAGATTCAGCATAGGCTTTCTTATTTTTACACATGGTAGAAGTTGAAAGGTCTTGCTTTGGGTTTGGGATCCGGAATCTGGAATGATCTCCTGTCAAAATTCGTGAGGTACGGAAAAAAAGAGTGTCACGTCTGCTGTTCAAGCAAATGTTGAGGGATTCTGCTTTTTCAGGGAAAGCTTAGTCTCTATCTAACTCTTATCCAAAACTTGTCCACTCGTATAATTTATCATGAAACGTGCCGCGACAAGGCTTAACATGAACACTAATGTCACAGTGTCAAGATTTCAACTGGATAGTATAGTCGGTAGGATTAAAAACCCATCACAGAAGCAGTGTGTTAAATATTAAAGCACAACGAACAGAGAGAAATGGCGTTTGGGATAAGTGTTGTTCAGAAGATTGTGGAGTAGATCAGTGCTTCTATTGATCTGTCTTGCAAGAGACGACATAGCTGAAATCAAAATCCTTAGACAAAGACATAAGATAGGGAGCAAGTCTGGTGATTGAGGTGTCACTGTTGTATAGCTGGAATGACGGGTGATCAAATGCAGCCATGATGAGGTTTTAAATCTAGGGGACATATAGTTATAACAGCTAGGTTTGCAATCTGCAGTGCATAATCATGGCTGCAGAATTTTGCTCGTCACCAATTACTGGATCTGTTCAAATGAGAGTGCTTTATGAGGTTTTACTATCACATTTTATGGAATTAAAGAGCAACACCAGTGAAATGATGTAACAAAACCATGATCTGAAACTTTATTATCTCTTATTTTGATCATGTCGGAGTTTAGACAAAAGTAATGTGCTTTCACCAGCCTATCTCCTGTCGGTTCACATTGTGTGCTGTGACATCACCACGAACTAGGGGCACGGCTTATTTGACTGACAAACTGTCGAAACCCATCATTGTGCTCGTCTATCAGACACAAACATGCTCGCAAAAAAGACGGCTTGTCTCCGTCTATGGATTTAAAAAAACAGCTTGAAGAAGCTCAAATAAATATAGGGATTTGAGAGCTAACTTGGCAGTTAGTATCTGACAATAGGTCTTTAATGTTGCTCTTGAATACAACAGTATACAGTCTGTGTTTAACTGAAAATCACAGTTGAAATTTTTGCACTGTTGATACCATTTTAAAGTCTTGCTCTGTAGCATTTTTTGTATCCACCCCTTTGCTTCAAATTGTGACTGTTTACATATTGACTGTAGCAGATGGAAAGGGATTTAGTAGAGCGCTGCTATCTGTAGTGGCTCTCCAACTGTGCACTGGGGACAGGTGATGGCCCAGTTTAGTCAGATACACCAAAACCATCAGGAGCCTCCCTACTGAGGCTTACTTTCCTCCACTCTACTACACACACACACACACACACACACACACACACAGAAAAACTTATTATTCAGTCAACCACATGTCTGATGCATACAGCAGAATTGATCCAGACCTGTTGCTATGTATAACAGCAGATGTGTTTTTCCTCACTGACAAAATTCTGCATAAATGTTTTGATAATTGGCATGCTATCATTTGCTGAAATGGCTTCCTTAGTCAGTTCTTGTCTCTATGGAGATGGTTAATAAGTAACCCCATTGCAGAAATAAGAGTCACTATAAAGTCACTATGCCTTTCTTTCTGTAAACTAAAAGGTGGTACATTTATTATAGAAGGAATTGTATTCAGTGTAAGTGTTTTTTTTCTTTCTTTTTTCTTTCAGGTTAATTCATGGGGGGCAGCTTCTTAACGGTTTAGCTGGTCCAACCCTTATGAGTGCCGGTCCTCTACTCTCCACTACATGGTTTGCTCCAGATCAAAGGGCCACAGCCACAGCTGTCGCATCATTGGTTGGCTATCTCGGGGCAGCCTGCTCCTTCCTAATTGGCCCCCTGGCTGTACCAGCACCTAATGATACACAAATAGTGAACAGCATCACCCACTGGGATCCAGGGCACATCAGGAACAGGATACAGTTCGTTCTCTATGCAGGTACAGTATTGTCTGCTCAGGCTCCACAAAGCCCCACTCTACATCAATGCCTTGTTTTTGTGCCATGTAATCTTCGGCAAAATCGAAAAGCAATCTCAAGAAAATCATTCCTGATGTCACTCCAAATACCAAAATCAAACATCTCAACAATATTAGACTTCACCTGTCTTTAAAGGAGAGGCTGCCATTGTTCTGCTTAACTGATTCAGAAAATTTAAGTATTTAAGGGGGAAAAAATGAAATCTAGCCCTGAATCAGAATAAAGCAGCTGCTTGGTTAAATGTAAAAGATTCTTCTATTTGCAAGGCATCAAACAAGAGGAAATTCTTTTGCCATTAGAATTTGGAAGCAAATGTCCAACCATGCGCAACACAAGGTAGTGGAATGAACTGGCGTATTTTGACGCGTCCCTTCAAGAGGAAAAAGGGCAGTTTCACAGAAATGCTATTGTTTGGAAATGAACTAACTCGGATGCATCTGAATCATAGCCAAGAAAATGGTGTACTTTTTTTCTTTTTCTTTTTTATCATGTGGACGGAGCCCAAAAAAATAGGAAGGAGAGATCCAATAACTTTCTTGGCAATGTGTCAGCGTATAAAGCCTTTTAGAGTCTTTAAAAAATATATGTTTTACTATACATGTTATCTTCTCTAAAGCTAGAAGTAAGGCAAGGAGCTGTTTATTGTAACACGAGTAGAGGATCACAGAAATGCACATTGGGACTGAACTATCGAGACCTAAAGTCTAGTATCTCAAAATATAAGGACGTGCAGTACTGCAGGGTTAATGAAATGATCACTTGCCTCGTTATGTGTTTCCTCGCTGTGGAGGAGTGTAATAAATGTTTGTAACTCCTAGTTAACTCAAGATAAATGTGAGCCAGCTGATGGCTGTTAATGATGTTGCTTGGGATCCTTCTGTCTCATGGTAAATTTAATGTCGGAGAAATTGTACTTTGACTGTACAGGCTATTGAAGTATACTTATGAACAGGCATGTTATTCTTAAACCTGGCCATTTATAGGAGATTGAAATGGAAGTAATGGCTTGGTGACTTACCAGTGTTACCTGTCTGTTTTGTGTAACACTGTTGTTTTGTTGTTTAACCGTGCAGAGTTGGGGATGATTGCAGTCCTCTTTGCAGTCGTGCTGCTCTATTTCCCGTCCAGGCCGCCCATGCCACCCAGTGTAGCAGCAGCTAGCCAGCGTCTAAGCTACAGGAGCAGCATCTGCAGATTACTGAGGTATAGCAGTACAAACCAACTCCCACCACACACGAGCACACAGTGACAGTACCTGCAGACTAGCTCGCTAGAACAGAACAACAACTTTAAGAGTTGTTACCATGATATACAAGTCATTTCAGTTTCCCACCCATGCAAAAGTGCAGACAACACCGAGCATTTACAGTTGAGTGCGAAGATTTGCATTCCTCATGGTTTCTGCGTGAAAAAAAGGAAAAAAATGTACCTCTATTTTGCAATTTATCATAAAAAAAAACCGAGTTGTTAAAAAAAGTGAAATGTGCAAAATCAGAAAAATTGTTTGAGAAGACGTTTTGCCCTGACTTTCTCAATCTCGTACACACAAGTAGGTAGCATTTCACATCTGTCAGTGTTGGTTGGAGTTTGAACTGACAGCATTTATTTAAAAAAAAACTTGTAACAGCATACTTGTAATAATAAAGGAACATATGTGAATGCTAACACATTAAATGTCTTGTTGGTATAATTTAATTTGCTTAGTTGTCTTCATTTTGTCCTAAGGGTATGTAAACTTTTGCACTCAACTGTATTTCAGTGTTTTCCTTAATATTCTCAGTAAACCTCTATAAATAAATATATCTGTAGGCATTTATTGGTATAAAAATGTGTCCTATCAATTCCTTTTGCACTGTCCTCCTTATGTGAGGCTGTTTGTTTTAATGCAGTTTTTTATACAATAGTTAGTTCTGACCACGCAAGCTGATTGGTCGAAAAGAGTTCTAGCCGTGCTGTTATCAGATATATACATGTGTTTTTTCACCAAATCTGTATCATTCCACTGACCACGGGTTGCTAAGTAACAGCAACGATCGCCTTACTCCAAACTGTTTTAAATCAATAATTGTACTTTAACAAATACAAAATTTTAAAAATGGATATATTAGAAAAAATAACATACGACTTACATCCTTTGATCAGATACAGAAGAAGTGTGACAATAATAATAATAAGAAGAATGATTGTTTGATTGAATGATGTTGTTGTTATTATTAATCATCATAATTATAATAATAATGAACAGAAAATTAAAGTTAAAACAAACAGCAATGGTTAGACATTCTTATTTTTCTGTTTATTTACGTACAGTAGTCTACATGATAAAAGAAAAAAATGTCATGTGCACTGAATATAGGAATGTGATGTAATACAGGGGAAAATGTTGCATTAGAACAGGGATATTACCATATGTAGGTGTGTATTGCGCTGTAATGGTACGTGTTGAACTAACCAGACAGTGAGCTTCAAAAGGATTTTTAGCAACACCTCGACTTATTTAGAGACCTGGTTGAGATTAATGTCGGTTTCTAATCCTGAAGAATCAGGGATTAGATTAATTTGGTCTGGACGTAAGGGACAGAGTCTTAATGAATGGGATCTTGTAATTTTGCCACTCACCGTCTGCCCCAGTTAGTTAATGCACATCAAAGATGTGGCTCCATCCCCTTAGAGTAATTATGCAGTCTTAAGTTGGCAGACACTGTCCCTGCATGTTAACTAGATCATCATCTTGTGTACTCTCACTGGCCGCAGGAGTCCATAGACTTCAGTCTGAACGCAGAGTACACAGTCTTCCACAGAGTTACTTCCATTTTGATCAAGGTTGTTTATCAAAGCCAAGGCCAGTGCCACTGTTTACAGATCAGAGGCGACCGCTCCTTGCCTTGGGTGTGTTTGCTTCAGCTCCTCTGGAATGGGTTGAAGGCTGTTTCCTGGAAAGGAGTGAGCATCCAACGGCACTGGCATGAAGACCCTGTCTTTTTAATCTGCCAACAGTTCACCACACCGAGGACACCAGAATTTCTGCTTGCAAACACAAACTTTCTGCTGAATATGAAAGATTTAGAGCAAACAGAAAAACAACCTATTTTCCATTTGTGTACCTATTCTATACACACATCAGCTGGACAGCTGGACGAAACCTCCCCTTTGTGGTTGCACTGCTGATTGGAGTCTAGCTGATGGACAACGTTTCATATATCAGAGTGGAGCAGCAGTGGCCTGATGGAGCTTTGTAAAGTTTGTTCTCAATTATAGAATGCTGAGGCTGAGGGATGGCAGTCGATTTCTCAGAACGCTGAGCTATCTGTGAACAAACTCTCTTTTCAGGCTTGGATGTCTCCTGAGTTTGAAATACAGCCCCTTTTAATTGCTCGGAGTTCATCCTTTTTAATTGCTTTGAGTTCGATTTGCTTGCACAAAAGTCTCTCTCAGATGCTCAGAATGCTATCACTTCATAGCATCTTTCCAAGAACCATTATCCAGAGCTTGATTAGTGTGGTAGCTATGATTATTAGGATTAATTGAGCTTAGTGATTTGGGGGGGGGGGGGAGAGTATTGTGGCGCATTCTTCCTGAGGCATTCAGTTCCAGCATGGCCTGCCATGAATGAACGGCAGTTTAGCTGATAATGCTGTTGCCTTGGTGGCTATTCTAAAGTACTTCACAGACAAGGAAAAAGCCTGGGAGGATTATGTACTGTATCTATATAAACTCGTGCTGGGGCATGACTATTGATTCTCCTCCAGCTGGAAGGTTAATGAAACTGGTGCAACTGGTGCACCATCAAAGCACTTTTACTTCACCACGTGGTTCTGCTCAGCACTCGCATGGCTCTGGCATGTCTTCATGTGGGCAGAGGTAGTGATTCGCAGCCATGCTTGAAGGTTCAGCTTGAAACACACAAACTTTTTATTGCAGATGTTTTCTTTCTCTTGATTTTTCTCGATGCGTTCAACAATTTGCCAACAGTCCCTCCGAAATGCAATGTGTGATGATGTCTCTATGAAGAATCTCTCCAATCACTGCAGTGTTTATCTTTTTTCAGACCGTTTTGATGTATGTTTTTCCTTATCAAAACGGTCTGAAAAAAAGACAAACACAGCGTCAATGGTGAATCTTTGTGCTGGCTGTCAGATTGTTGGTTTATAGAGGAGCTCACCCACTCAGGAAAATCAGGGAGGTTGTATTTGGAGCACGAGGAAGGTGGGTGAGCATGGCTGATGATTATAATTGGGACAGGAGTGATTGGAGCATGGCCCGAAATTCACAAAGGTGAGAGGGGCTGATTTTGTAAAGGGACCTCTAGACACTCTTTGCTATGCTGCTCTAATGCAGTGATTGGAGAGATTCTTTTAGAAATGATAATTGATGATGTGAAGATGTAGCCAGGGATCTTTGTGTCACATGAGGATTACTGGAAGATCATACTTGGAGCATGTTTTAATGCTCAAATCTCAAAGCTGTGTTGTATTCACTAATGAGGATTGATGGAATGGATTTGTTGACTGATTCTCTGATAGGTAAAATGTAAAATGGATTAAAATAAACGGAGCCATATAAGCCTTTATAGTATTAGCAGGGTTAGTGATGTTTATTAGATGCTTGTGCTAATATTTATGAAGAATTCATTTCCAAAGTGTTTAACCCTTTTCAGGACCCCACAGGTGGGTCCAGACTTGCACTTCTCACTCGTATAACTACATACCTTTTCCTATTAGTTTCACTGCAGTTACTAAATAATATAATTGAATAATAAGCTAGTACTTTAATGGCTTAAAAGGAAATAGTAAAATAAAAGTTTATTGGTGGACCAAGCTTCAAAATGACACTTTCCAAGTAATTTTATTTTTACATCCATGCACAGAAAACTACTAACTACTGTGCAATTAAAGCAATGTACTACTTAGTAACAATTATATGTTACTAATAATATTTATGTAGAACTCAATCTAGACTAAAGCTAAATGTATGTCATGGTGACATCGCGCCATAGAAGACAAAGCTTTGTTGCTAAGCATTTGCTCTATTCTATAATTACACTCGCCCGAGAGCTAGCTCTGCTGTCAGCCTGGCGTATCTGCTGTCCTGCAGACATTTATCTCTCTGTCACTTGGCTGAAAGGCTGCGTAGATTTTGTGTGACGGGAAAGCTGAGTAGTTGGTAACAAAAAAAAAAAAAAAAAAAACTTCAATGTGCTATGAACACCTCTTTCAAAAAATTGCAATATATCTCATATCTAATACAGATTGCATTGTAGCTTTCAATTAGGTTGTGCTAAACAAATGACTTTTCAGTGTTGTCAAGAAGTGATAACTTTTAAAGACAGAGTGAATAATGAGTTATACACCTATAGATTGATTAAGTACTTGAATATACTAATGCATGAGGGGTTTGCACATGTCGACAAAGCAGAGCTAATCAAAAATAAAGGTTAACAGAAGCTGTGAGGTGAGCATCCATGACATTGGACCTACACTACAGGCCAAGAGTTTGGAAAGTAACTGTACAGATGAGAGATAATGGACATGAATGTCTATGAATACAGAACAAAAATTAATCCTTAATTTGTTTTTGCTTAAATTATACATTGATAAATATTCGACTTCATATTCAGATGCCTCGGAAGGCTTGAACTGAATCAGGTGTGTTAAATGTAATATACTGAAGGCTTTTCCAATGTAATACATTAGAGTAAGAGTACATCATTGCAAACCGGTGAAATATTTTGGAAAAAAAATATTTAGTCAAGTTGTGTTGGTTGTTAAAAATTGAACCTTTAAAAAAAAAAATCACTGCTTACTTCCGTACTATTGGTCTGTAGTGCAATTGTCATTTGACCAAAATCTGCTTACAGGAAAACACTCCTAAAAACACATATACCAAGAGTTTCAAGACTACTTAAATGGCAGAATGAATCTGAATTTAAAATTGTATGGGGAGGTGTAGAGCCAATTAATACAATGGAGTGCTCTAGTTGCCGAGAGTAAAGGGCATTTCCCAACATCCTAACCCAAACTAGAACACCAGCAAAGGGCCACAGCTCTCTCGTCTAGAATGCAGTGAAGGTTTATCAGGCATCAGTCAAATGTGCTCTAAAATCGGGCACCAAACGATCATCAGGGTAAAGAGCATCCAAAGTCAGCTTCCTAGTATCTGTTACACATGTGTTGTTAATGACATAAGGCTGACTCTCCAGCGGTATTGTGGAATCAAACAAAAGGCTATACGGGAGGTGTAACATGATTTTGTGAGAGAGTGCCACAGCTTTTTAAGATTTAGATCTAATAAAGGTTGTTTGTTTTTTTGTCAGAAAGGTAATGTACAATAAACATGGGTGTTTTTAACTTATCCTGGCATATTTTTAATATTTCTTCTTGGGAATGGTGATAAGATTCAGCATTCATCCGATCCGAAAGGTCCGATATGATGAGTATATTTTCAGCAATGCCAAGCCACAACATTTTTTTAGGTTTCTGTGGACAAATGGTTCTGAGAAGAGATATAATGTATATTTGTGTATTTTAATTATTTATGATTTCTTTTCTCCCCGGTTTGCTGCATTAATTCAGAAAAGTAATCATACCATTGCAGTTCTCTGTATATCTGTTTTGATATATGTGAGGGTTCTGTTTTAATTCAGAATAATCAGAATCTGAATGCTACTATATTAACCTCAGGTTTAAGGAAGGTGTACTCTCCCTCTAATAAGTCAAAATTTATTCATTTATTTTTATTTTTATTTTTTTTGTTATAGTAACATGCGGTTCCTGATGATAGCGCTTGCCTATTCGGTGCCTACGGGAGTTGTGGCTGGATGGTCTGGTGTGCTGGACATGATTCTGACTCCTGTCAGAGTTAGCCAGGTAAGAAATCCTATTTCTTACCATGAAAAACCTGGTTAGAGGACCTTGGGTTATTTTTTTAAATAAATGGAACTAATCCAAGCCATTTATTTAAATAAAATATTTTTAAAAATATATTTAAAAAAAACAGAGATTGAAGCACCACTGGGTCGACCACATCTAACTGTAATAACAAGAGATTTTAATTATTGCAGAAGTATTGAGAATTTAATGCAGCAGATTAATTACACACGGTATGTTTTGTCAATATGTGGAGTCTGAGAGATGGGGGGGTGAGTGTTTTCGACTGCAGTTACAGGAGTATGGACATCTAATCCTTCACTTTCTTTTCTGCTGTGTTGTCGATCATTTTCATTGTGATCAAGGCAAAATGCACAAAATGCAATTTCCTTGTCCAAAATTGATGTTGACTCATAATTAACCCCATGGCGTACACATGCCATTAGTGACTGGGAGCCTACAGCAAAACCTTCTTAAACTGTTTTTCTGTCTGGACCTCCTCATTAAAAACTGGCAGGCTTGTGTGAATAGACTTAGAGCTTTAAATCAGTTGTTGTAAAGATCTAATTATGGCTTTGGGGAAAAAAAGTCTCCAAAGCTACTCACATCAGTATCTAATCAAACATGCATGCTAGAGACTATTCTATTTGCATGTTTGCAAAAATACTCTCCGTTCAACAGCCCTACAGCTTAATGAGAGGAGTCCTCCATCATGGCGTCTCTGATTCTTCCCAACCTCTTCAGATTTGCGTCTGACCCTGCACACTGTGAGATTAAAGAGTTGTGTAGCTCTCAAGGCTCATTTAAACTCCGGGTGCTTGTGCATCCCATGTGTCGCAGTGTTATGTTGAAAGTTATCATGAGACAGGTGTTGCTTCACAGGAAATCAAACAAGTAAGAGGCACATTGTCTTCTTTCTGTGTCACACAGCTGTTAGAGACCTGTTCCTCACTTTCAAGCTTCAGTTCTCACTGAGATCGTCATTCTTCATACAACTCCCTGAAGCATTCCCTGCTTTTATGGTCGCCGTTATTGAGAAGGCCTTTCAAAGTTCTTTCAAAAGAAATACTTCTCAACAAGGAGGCAGAGTTACAGTGCATACGTAAAGTTTTCAGACCCTTTCAAGTTTTCCACATTTTGGTATGTTTCAGACTCGTCTTAAAATGGATTCAACTTTTTTTTCTTTTTTCTCTCTCTCTCATCAATCTGCACACAATGACAAAGCAAAAACAGTTTTTTTGGGAATGTTTTGTAAATTTATTTGAATCTGTTTTAAGATGAGTCTGAAACATACCAAAACGTGGAAAACTTGAAAGGGTCTGAAAACTTTCCGTATGCACTGTATACCATCTCAGTTGAAGCAGTCCATGATTTTTTCCCCATCTAAATGTTGCATGGCGTTGCATTTGTTTAAATCCCTTATTTACCTCTGACAAACCATTACCTTTACTGCATTGTACTTTGCACTCAGGCATTCACAGATGAAATGTCTGTTGTCTGACTCCTAATGTAATTTGAACATCATTCCACATGTCCGCATGTTTGGCTTTTACGCACAGTTGTCAAACACTGTCCTTATACCCCTGCTGGTCTTGTTGGAGGTGTAAACTTTAGCACCACTGGATGTTGTACTCCACATAAACAACTTCTATTTTTTCGCAGTAAGATGGAAGTACAATGAAGAATGACTTCCTCTGCTAAGCCTAGTTGAGTGTCCAGATAAATCAATACCAGATGGCATTAAACTATTTCCACCTGCATACTGTCAACAAGCTCTACTCAAACCAAGACAGATGCTTGGTCCAGAACCAGTCCTCAGACATCAGGGCTCAGTCTGGCTCAGAGCGTCTGTTGTCTGCATGTTTGAGTTGAGAATGGACAGAGACTAGAGAAGACAGTGGAATTGTGCATGCAGAACCTCATGGCTGTACTTTTAAGAGCGGCTCCTTTGCTGTTTTAATCAGTCGTATGTAGTTTATTGCTCTGTTATTGGTGAATGGCCATTAGGCTGTGGCTCTGATTAGTGACACGCTTTGTGCCCTTGGAAAGGTGCTTAGTTGAATTTGTCGAGCATGCAATCGGGGATGATTAGTTCAAAACTGCCAGGAAACACAAAGCCATGGGTTACCATTATTTATGCAAAAAAAATAAAAATGCTGAGCCTTTTTAATGTCATTTCCCCTAATGAAACTGAGGGGGAACTGGTGTCGGTTTGTGAGATAGAGCTCATTTCCAGGACTGATGCAATGTTTGTTTGTTTTTTTCTCTAGGATTCAAACAGGAGAGAATTGAGGGCCAATAAACACACATGTACCAAGAGCCTGAAGCATTGGCTTTAACTCCTGCTTCTCATTTCCTGGTTATTGGCCATGCTTAAAAATGCACGATTACACTTAACACGCCACAAATCTCCTCTTTTCTCGTTCCGCTTAGCATATAGCCATTAATTAACTTTTTTCCTCCACATTAAGTGTTTGGATTTGCTATCTGGCAGCCAAATGAGTTTGAAAAGATTCATATTTGCCTGACTAATTAGTGTAAACACTAACCTTGAAATGAAGTTGCATTTTGTATTTGTAAGAAAACCCAAATGTATGAAGGCAGCTAATAACCTGTCC
>JAOUQW010000046.1:6726560-6748798 GCA_028565825.1 Olivaichthys viedmensis | reverse complement strand
TTTCTCTCTATCTCTCTCTCTCTCTCTTTCTGTTTCTGTCTCTCTTTCTCTCTCGCTCTCTCTCTCTCTCTCTCTCTCTCTCTCTCTCTCTCTCTCTCTCTCTCTCTCTCTCTCTCTCACTCTAACAGGTAGATGCGGGATGGATAGGCTTTTGGTCTATTGTTGGAGGCTGTGTGTTTGGAGTAGCTATGGCAAGGTAAGCACAAACACCTCACATTAAGCAGAAAAGCGGTGGTGAGAAGTGAGTTAATTCAGGTTTTAACTAAAATAGCTCTGTGCAATGTACTTTGAGATCTTAAGAATCTCCTGTGCCAGTGCTGTATAGAGATAAATTACTCCCCTAGCTGTGCGTTCACCTACCTTGAAATGCGTTATTTTGTCAATGTCACCGTTTTTGTAAAGCGCATGTAATTTTTTTCTGGCTGTTTAGATTCTCCCAGGCTCCCCAACTAATTTATCCTCACCCACCTAATTTATTAAAATCACATTTGTGATGAACGGCAACTGAAAATGCTAATGAAATGGCTGCATTGCAAAGCCTGATGGATGGGCACTAGTGCAGATAGACTGAACTGTGTTGGCAGAAGGAAGGATGGGATTTGACGACAGCTGATGAATAAATGTTTTGGGGGGTTTTTTTGTTTGTTTTTTGGGTTCAGTCAGCAGTTCTGGGAAAGGGCAGCATTTTGAAAATGTTGTAATTAGGACAATTAAGGCATAACTCTTTCTGTCAATCAATTACCAACTCTTTGGTCTGGGGGATAGGACTGGGGCAGCAGGACAGTTAGTAGCAAACGATGATGGAGCTTACATCATTTAAAGACTGGAGGGCAAAGTGCAACCCTGTAAAAAGCTCTTGATCAGTTTGTTCTTCAAATAAACTGTGGACAACAGCTTGGACAGGGACTCGGAGAGACTGATTATAGAAGCCAGGCGCCCTGTTGATTGGCTCTCCTCTGTTGTGTGTATGCTTGTGTGTGTAAATACAGCGTCTGTGAGGACTAGCTGGAGGCTCTGTTGGGAGTGCATGAGGGAGGCGTCAGAGAGAAGCAACAGATGCCCCGATACTTCCTCCTGGCAGCCTTCTCCTTTGCAGGGCCATTACTGATCGTTTTGAGTTACAGTTGTAGGTCTCGGTGCTCTTTCTTTACCACGTATCATCATGCAAAGGCATGAATGAATGTAAGTTATTAGATGCCACAGGCTCGCTGTGCCCGGCCCAGCCCAGTGGGCCATGTTCTTCTGTAGAAAAATTGCTGCATTAACACTGAGCTCCAGGGGTGATGGCCGCACATTTGAATGCTTTTAATAGCTCCTGTCCTCCTCAAAGACAAGTCCTTGTTCAGCGACACGGCAGAGTTTGTCCGAACGGACGAACAATTAGCGTGTAGTGCAGCGTACTGAGACTCTAGATGAACAGCCCCGCAACTTTTAATTGCCACACGACCGCTTGTGTAAGGAGAAACACTGCTGTTATTAGAAAGAAACACCCAATACCATCCATCAAGCAGTGGTCCATTACCTACCTGAGAAGTGTTTAATCAGTGGTAAGCTAAACCTAACTTCTATTTCTTTTAACCAGGAGGAAGTTCAGTAAATATATGTACCCATGCCTAATTATTTTGGACTTGCCTACCAAGTGAGCTTGTTATTTCTGCTATGACATCATTTACTTTCACGATAAATGTTTCTTCTGCAGGCAGTCGCAGACCAACTGTTTTATTTTTTATAATGTTTACAACCTTCAGCCATTTTATTATTCAGGCAGCTCATCAGGTTAGAATATTTAGCACAAATGCATCACCACTTATAATAAATGCTATAAAATATCTAAATGCTGACCCATTCGAGTCCATTAGAACACAAAATGTCATGACAGTGTAATGTGTTAGTTCACCTCTGACTGCATCCAGTGTGTCTGTGAGCACAGTCCAGTTTGGTGTAAAGAACAGGTAGCAGATTTCATGAGGACACAGCTTTCTTGTCCTCACACAGACTATTAGGACATTTGGGTGCAGTGAGTGTGGACTTGAAATACAGTAATCTCAACCCCTGAGTGCAGATATTTAGCTTTCACATGACTCATTACAGTGGTGCTAGATCATGCATTATGTAAGAGCTCGCTGTTAAATAACTTACAAAGGCATTTGTGAGGTCTGGATTCTCTAATTAAACCAACCCTTACTCACTTTTATGCTGGTGGTCTAACATGTACAGTTACAGCTCTACAGGATGGATTTCATATCAGCCTGTAATACCTGACTTGAATGCAGCAAAACCTGTTTTTCCACATCTCTGAGCTCTGCATTGTAGAGAAATGACCTGGAGACATTGTTGTATCTAAGCATGATAAGAGGTGGAAGGAGAACTTTGTCTACTCTGACTACATTTGACCCAAAACAAATGCTTTCATGTTTGTTTGAAGCTGTCAGTCAACTTGTTTTCTCTCCTCGGGCACTCCAACAGGAAATAACATCTGCAAGAAAACGCAATCATGTCAGGTAAAATGTCTGTCTTTCCTATTTCTTATTTCTGGTGATGTTTGCTGCAGGTTTGCTGACTCTATCCGGGGAATGCTGAAGCTGATTGCGGTGCTGATGATGGCTGGAGCCTCCCTGGCGGCCACGTGGTTCACCCTCACCTGTCTGACCAGGCTCACTCACCTGCCCTCCACTAAAGGTAGTGTGGGATACATCTAACCTGTCTGCAGTGTTGTGTGGAGGCTTGAAAGTGGCCGTGAGCATGGCAAACAGCAGCGAATGCAAACTGCAGTGGGAGCACCGAAAGCACTGAGCCAGAGGAGCTCATTAGGTCCAGTTCAGTGAAGGGAAGCGGGGACTGTGGATCCACAGAAGCAGGGCTGAAATGAGCATATGCCCTTCAAATCAGCCAGCTCAAACATCGTCATCCATCATCATCTCCTGCTTGGCACCTGCTTCTTTATCTGCTCTCTCGCTGAGATATTGACACACCATTCTCACTGGGTTTTTCCTCCACCTGGCAAGCATGCATGCCTGCTACATATATGGGCCCTGAGGGACATCCAGTAAAGCTGTCCCTATAGCAACAAACAGCCCATTGTACATGGCATGACTTTTGTTTTTCTAGATTCAGTTTCTAATAATAAACCATTTTCAATATTTCAAGCCTCATAAACCTTTATTTGATTTCGGTCATTCATTGTACTGCGCTCGTACTGAAGATGAATGACTATAATTATTTTGTGTCCTCAGCCACACTTTATACCTCCTGTATCCTGGTGGGCATCTTCATCAACAGCAGCATTCCCATCTTCTTTGAGCTTTTCATTGAGACGGTTTACCCTGTGCCAGAAGGCATCACCTGCGGTGTGGTCACCTTCCTCAGCAATCTCTTCACAGGCCTGCTCCTCTTCTTCCTCACCTACTACTTCACAGGTAAATTTGACTCAGAAGGCAGGATTAACTCCAGAGATTAGCTGTCATTGGATGCTTTAGAGCACAGCAAATGGATTTTTCTAATCAGATCACAGTTTTCAGTCTTGAATATGAACTTCCGCTTGTTATATGGTTTCCTGACAGCTTTGTTTCATTGACTTTATTAAAAATTTGAGGGACAGACGAACCTGAGAGCAACTTCCAGCAGGCTACATTATCGTTCTGGACAACAGCCTGTTAACTGTTGACTTAGCCCAACTGTTAACTGTTACTAGGTTTGATCGCTGTCGGAAGAGTGACTTCTTTCACCCTGTATGACGTTGCTGAGACGTTTTATACCAATTCATTGGGAAGAGGCAATTATAGTTCAGAGGTATAGAATCAGTTGAGCTGATTTAACAGAGGCCCAGTGTTATGGTCAGTGACGGCATGCCTAGTGTGTTTGTACCACTGTCTAGAGCTGTACCGTTCCAATACTGGTTATAAGTATCGGGGTCTAAAGTGGCCTGAAATGCTGCATCAGGATCGGATTTGGTTTCCGATTTGATCGGCTGACATATTTTATGACACATTTTATAAATGCGTGCGATTTTGAGTGACACGACACAGATATTGTCATAAAAGAGGTTGCTATTGCACTCTAATGTTTCACATAACTTCGGCTTTGTTACTAAGAAGATGTCAGTATTGGATCAATACCACCTAAATGGTGATTATCCCCCAGCTTGAGGTTATGCACATGGAAACGTCATTCAGGTGGAGTGATGAAAAATGTGCTGAGGGATTGACAGGAGTTCTTTTGCATAAATAGAATCTACCTGTCGAATATTGATGAAACACTCTCTGATAGATTCCTCATCGTAAGCAGATGGGTAAGCGAGGGCTCTATGATAGCTTTATATGTCAGCTCCGCTTCATCTTTCCTTGCTGCTGGAATTGGCTGCTCACTCGGGTTAGCCACAGGCGCTTTGCTCAATAACAAGCCATGTGGCATAAAATCCTATCCTGTGGACAGTGACTCTGCTTCCTAAAGGCTTTTGACAGTAGGCAGATGCTCATGCATATACAGTCAAGCCGGAAAGTCTGCACACCCCTTTCACCTTCTCCACGTTTCATTACCTGCTTTCACTTTGTCATTATGGGCTATTGTGTGTAGATGTCTGAGGCAAAAAATGAACTCTATCTACTGTAGAATAAGTCTGTAATGTAATGAAACGTGGAGAAGGTGAAAGGGGTGTGCAGACTTTCCGGCTTGACTGTACATCAATGCTAGGAGCCTTCTGCGTTTGGACCTATTTCTAATTTCTGCTGATACCTGTTGAGGTTCCATCATCATGATGAACGGTGAATTACATGTTCCAGAAACAGCATGTTCCGTAACCACATCAGCCAGACCCAATCAAACAGTGCTGTTAGTCCTGCCAACTTTGAGATTCCTCAGATGGATTGTGTGTGTCTGTGACTAAGAGCCTACTGGATTAGTATAAGGAAGTGGGGTGCTGGATTTCCTCATGCAGCTTTTCCTTCTTCCTGTTTATCCTCCAGAGAAGATTATAGCACGATCAGTGAGATCAGCATGGCTCAGCTTTTCAAATATGATTCTTTTATCAGCCCCAAATAAAGCTGTATGATTTTCCATAACTATGTGGCCCTGATGGAGACCAGATCTTCATATACTTGCTGTTGCCTTAGCATTAAGAATTTATTGGCTCAGTTGGTCACTGGCTTATAAGCCAAAGGAGTTAATGGATTTCCCCATGTTTCATCAGAATCTTCACACAGCTTTCCACTCCTTGTTTTCCTCAGCTGTTTTGTTTTCCTTTTCTATCTTTTAAAATGTGCACTCTGTCATCCAAACATTTCAGTTGGATCACTTCTGGGATATAGAAGGTGATTTTAGAATGATTCTCTGTTAAATACTGCTTGATGACGTGTTCACAGTAAGTTCAGACATCAGATGCAGGGAGCTCTACTGTGCACAACACAGCTTTTGATGTGAATGTATATTTCCCCATGTCTAGAATTATTGGTTGTTTATAATGATAGATGGATGTGCAGTTAACACCTGCTAGTAATTGGTGGGAAAACATTAATGCAAAAGTCTCTGTCAGAACATTGGTAAACTGCATAGAATGTTGATGAGCATAATCTCTATCTAAATATCGGGCATCTCCCTCAGCGTTCCCCAGATTTAAAAACACCAACATCTTAATGCAGCCAATTTGCGTCTTGGTCTCAAGGTCCCCAGGTTGAACAGTTGTTTTTGGGTTGTTGTTTTTTTTTTTACCTGCTCCCTTCTAAAAGTGCAACCCCCTACAGAAGGTTGATAAAACTGCCCTGCTGACTTACTCAATTCCATTGTTTATCCTTTTCTAATGAATCAGTTGCTTCCATCTTGTTGCTCATACAGTTGAGAGTGAAGTGCTAAAGTGTCAGTCTGGATCTAAAATGCTCCCCTCGTGTTGGAGCGTACTCTCCCAGTTTGTTCACTTTTTCTTTTTTTTACTATTCATCCAAGTCAAACTGGAACAACCATCTCTGAACATACAGGAAGGTCTGTGACACCACCTGTCAATTACCTACAACACCATCCTGACATGTTATCCCTGGCGGTTTTACTCTGATTTATACCCCCGATGCTACTCTTATGGCAGTCTCATGACGTCACAGGTGTGAGTCATGCACAGAGTTTAAATGCTGGGAAACTTCCCACAATTTGGTCGAACTGATGAAGCTTCTCAGATGATTAAAACACCTAGATTTAATACTACTAGACACCATGACCGCACCTTTTCAGCATTGTTGCTCAGTCGCTTTGAGTCTGAAAGTGTGAGTGAAGGTAAAAAGATGTTTGTACTTTAGATTCCACTGCTTTATGCTCATCAGAGTGAGTGGAATACAAAGCAAAGGGCTGCATACCAGAGTGTCTGCCTGTGCAAGTAATCCAGGTTACCAAGGAGTTCTTCTGTTCTACTGAATGTGAAAGGGCTGACATGTTCTACTCAGAAAATTTGCTTTGTTTAGGAAAAAAAATACTTCAGTGCAGGGATTTTAGAACTTTTCACCTGCCGTTGTGATAAAGCTCACTTGAAGATTCTGCCATGTGAAATGACCATTTCTGCTATATGTTTATGCATATAGCGCTGCCCAGTTTTTATCATTAATGGTAGACTGTAGGGGCATGCGTAAACATATAAAAGCTGTGTATTTTAGCTCAATGTTAATTCCCCTCACATAGACACACTTGAGCCTACTAATAATTAGGCTAGCTATTAGCCTCACGCAGCGCTATAGAAAGGATTTGAAAAGCATTATGCCTTGCAAATAGAAGCCGTCAGGCTGAGCACTGAATGGGCTATGATTAGCAATAATTGCAGCAGTGAGAGGCACATCTCAGAGTTGAGCACTGCTGACGGTGAGGACTCGTGTCCCCTGTGTCCACACTCATGTCTTTCTACTTGGAGCCTTTTAAGCTGTCACTCTGCTCCGGCCCTTTCAGCATGCCAAGTACCTCAAGACACCGGCGAGGGGGAACATCTCGGGCCTAAATCGGAGCCTTAATAACAACATCTCTGCACTCTCGACACTAGGTATAAAGTGACGAGAGGAAGGAAATAAAACCTAACAACAGCAATTTAACTGCTGTGTAAATGACAGGCGGGAAATAATTGCTGTGCCATGATTGCTAGGGAGAAAGCGAGAAAAGAGGTGTTCTTGGTGGAGGCCGCTCGTGACAGAAAGGTTCAACTGCTGTGTTTTCAGTGCACACATTTCCATTAGCACTAGAGGGGTGAATGTTGACCACTCCTGGGCTGCTTGGATTTTTAGGAACATCTGATTGGATTACCTGAGCGTGAGTGGGGCGATATACTCTCTCATCAGCATTCGTCGTGGCCATCCTGCCGCTAATGCTGCCTCCCTCCGTTTTAAATTGATGAGGCCAGGGTAGGCGTGTGGCTCAGATAAAACGGCTAGGTAAACACAACTCCATTAACCTGCTGCCACAACCCAGTGCTGTCGAACGGCTAGTGAGGCCTGATTAATGAGCAGGCGTTTGCAGAGGGCCCTCATTCCTCCTCTGTGCCGTTCCTCCTGTCTCCCTCTCAGGGTGTATGCCGTCTCTGTGTCCTCTTTCTCTTGCTGATATGGACTGTGCTGCACCGTCAAATCATATAATTTGCTCTAAATGGGCGCAGCAGCTGACCCAGCATGGATTTCACCTTCCACCATCGATTACAGCGCACTCTTTAGGGGCAATTGATCAACCTGTTACCCACGTTCACAAAGCCGTCAAATTGAAATCCACTCCTCTATTAAAATAAGTGCGCTTTTCCCAGTCCCAAGGGTCTGTAGTTTTGAGCTGTTTCGTTTTATATTTAGTCCAGACCTTTATCTGGGCTGAAGCAGATGCTGCAAGGTGCTCATCCATTGTGTCTGTGGTCTCCGTGTCCTGTGCAAAACCTGTTTGCATACTCTCTGCCGACACGGCTTAATTTATTTGCAATAACATTGAGAGAGGCTTGGCTGCGGTCCTGCTGCTGTCCTCTTTTTAATTTAGTTTTCATTCATATATTTAAATAAAATACCTAATAGCTTTCAATTAGAATATGCATTATTCCTTTTACGAGCCTTCATAAATACCAGTCCTGAATTACTCTTGAAATGTAGGCTTCATCTATCAAGAATAGTGGAAGTTTATAAGCATGTGTATATATCGCTTTTAAAGCCCCCTGTCAAATTATTTTCATGATTACTTTCTTGCTGTTGTCTAACTGTTGACTGCAAAAGAAAGAACTAAGTTATTTTCAGTTGAAAGATTTCCAAGTTTGTTTTTTTCTGGCCGATTCCACTGCTCCTTGATTTGGGAGGGGTTATTTTGGAAGTAAGCAACGTTGGGTAATTCCATGTACAAATCAGAATTAGGTAAATGCTTAATATTTAATATCGTCTACCTACTTTACCCCTACCACAAAAACTCAAGTGACTCCCTTCATGTTTGCCTCTTTGCACCTGAGCAACCCAAGTCAAGGTTTTTTTTGGGTTTTTTACGACATTATAGTTAAGGAGATATATTTCTTGACTCTACCCTTGGTTAGTGCTTATCAAGTGCCATCTTCATCTAGTAAATGCAGTTGATGTTCGGTTTCTCTGAGGGGAAATAAATAAGGAATAAATACTTGATGCAGGTTCAAAATTTAGTCAAGAGTTGAAACAGAAAAGTCTTTCATATGCAGCACATTCAATTATAGCAGTCATCTGAATTTCGTAAAATGATTGATGCACCTGCAAATGGTATGCCTTTTTGTTTTGTCTGTTGCAAGGTGTTTGCATTTGTAAGAATGTTTCACTACAGATGGCACTCAGTGACACACACACACACACACACACACCCCTTCCCCCTCTCTGTCTGTTTCAGAGCTTACCTGGTTGAACTGGTGTTTGACAGGCTCCTGCCTCTTCAGTCTGCTCCTCGTCCTTTGCTTCAGGGAATCCTACGACCGCCTCTATCTGGACGTCTTTGTATCAGTCTGAGAGGCTAATATCAGGAAAAAGACTGATCTCTGTTGGCACCAACTTGCACAAAGAAGGCAAACCAGAAGATGGGAAGTGCATTGTTTTTCTCTCCATTTCACTGGGAAAGTTACATGTTCCCTAGTCGTAGTACATGGCAGTGATGGCTGCGCGTTGTGATAGCAGGGTAATCAAGAAAAGAAACCTAAACTAACCTATGATGGTAGTTTTTCATTTGGACTTTATATTTTGTTGTTTTTTTAAAAAAGAATTTTTTTTTAAGGGTTTTTTTTTTTTTTTTTTACACACACCACATGAACTATTGGTGACGTGTTCGTGGACAGTCACAACACGAGGGACTCCATGCTTGTAAATACTGATATGAGTGTATTACATTGTTTCCTGCAGAACCTGCTGTAGTGAGTCCTCCAGCCCTTTCCAGATACTTAATAAGACCTTTAGGATTAACTGTAGTCTTGCTCAATCATCTGCTGTCAAGGTCTCTTAGTATTGTAATGTTAATCATAACCATGACATAAAACAGTGATGGAAGCAGTACTTTAAACAACCTGTGACCGTGCTCGTCATGAAGTGGCCTACGTGTTCCTCTCTGCCTTCTCATTTTCCCCGTCATTACTTATTATTATGCAAATGATGATTCTGCCTTCTCGTTTACATCCCGTGGGGTCGAAACTGCCTCTCCGTTTCAAAGCCTGTGTTTGGAGAAGGCCTCAGTGGATCTTTATGTGTAGTTCACTGAGGGCGGTTGGCTAGAAGTGTCTTTCAGGTCTTTCTTTGGATAATGTGGCTTCTGTCCCTGAACAGAGTCATATGTGCTCAGGAGGCAATTTTGGGCAGTGCCATCTTCAAGATCATAAGGATATCGTTTTACAGCTGCTGCATGCACATCGCAGGCATCAACTGTACAGACGTTTTCAGAGTCATTCTTAAGGGATATTTTTGTATTAGCTTTTTATGGGTTGTGACATTGGAGTGTATAAAATCAAGCATGTTTGGGAGGGTTTTATCTGTAATTCATGCAATTGGTTTTTATTCATTTTCGAGCGTTCCAAACTCTAACGGATATTAAAACACATATGTCCGTTTAAATACCGTTCTACAGCATTTGAAAAGGCTGTTAAAATCTGCCATTAGTCACTGCCTTTTTTTATACACCAGCAGAGACGTTGAAGGCATACTTTGTTCAAAAATGCTCATGTGGCCAACAATGAATAATGTAGTGGGAAGACTTAACATGATCTTTTTTGCATAATGCTGACTCCTGTTAACATTCTTCCGTTATTAATGAGCCTTTCTGCATCCATTCTTAGTGTAGGCTCGCTCTTCTGAACAGTGATGGGATGATAATCATAGCAGACAGTGTGTTAGACTGGGTTGTGGGTTGTATAGCTGGCTATGTGCAGCTCCGCACAAAACAGGTCCACTTGCTGCTTAGCCTTTTCTGGAAACTGTCCTACCATGAGCCCTTGTTTTGAGAATAGGACTTCAGGGGAGTTCTTTTTGCTTTGTAAGTCCACTGAAGGATGACTTGGTGTAAGGTGTAATTTAGCAAAATAAGTCCCAGGGCTTCAGATTAAAGAGAGTCTCCAGAGAGAGCAAAAACACACTAACAGAGAGGATACAACAACTAACTCCAGAAAATCTTCAGAGGGACCCTGTGGATTTTGGTGGGCTGCTTATATTGGGCCTTAAAGACTGTTTTACTGTTCACTGTTAACAGTGATGGAAAGGAATTGTACCTGACAATTCAGAGGCTGTAAGGTGAAATAAATTGAGGCGTTCTTGTTTCAGCCACACCATGTCTACTCACATAGCGGTGCCACAGAGGATTATGGGAAAGCACAGCTCTACACCTCTGCCTGCATGTGACTTTCTGTCCTTTTCTATCTATAAAGGTTTGTGTCTTAACCCACTGTGAAAGGCTGCCTTAATTAAAAGTGACCTGTGCAATTTTGTTCCCTCCCTTTTCCTTGTAATAAAGTCTGGTTTCTGTGCAGTGCTGCATTTCAGTGCTCATGTTTTTCATTTTAATGTTAATCAGACCGATTTCTTGGGATCCTTGTCTTTGTTCACATCCTTGTCTTTGTTAAAAATTCTGTATATGTACTTGATTTTCAGCACCTTATTAAAAACCTGTTTTGAAAGAATGGGCCTCACTTTTTTCTGCATGGTATGGACACAGCGGTGTGTGCAGTAGGAAATGTTTGGAGTTTGTCTCAGAAGTCTGTTGTCTTATGTATGCACACCATAATGATAGCACTCTGACACATGTCATAATAAAAGCCCACAGGCTGCTTTGCTCACAAATGACTCTCAGTTCCCTTAAATGAAACCTTGTGGTTAACATGTATGAGCTCATTGTACCGGAGGCTGTAGGAACGCCATGACCTTCTCCACCCATTTCAGCATGGGGATATCAGAGATGACATCAGGATTGTACTGTAGGCTCTGGAGACAGTGCTCAAGTGCTCTGCACATTGTCCTGGGCACTATCCAATATGGCTGGGATTAACGTTAACTGGATCTTTTCCACTCAGATTCCTTGCCTAGCCATTTTTTTTTTCATGAAAGCATATCAGCAGAGGATGAAGACTGACTTTCTTTAATAGTAATAATAATAATAATTCTTTAGCAACCGCTTTGTCCTGGTGAGGGTCACAGTTGATCTAGAGCCGAACCTGGGAACACTGGGCGCAAGGCTGGAATACACCCTGGACGGGACACCTGTCCATCGCAGGGCATCACACACATACACACACATTCACACACTCATTCACACGTTGGGGTGATTCAGATTAGCCAATCCAACTAACGGCATATTCTTGGGAAGTGTGAAGAAAACGGAGTACCCAAAGGAAACCCACGCAAACACGGGGAGAACATGCGAAACTCCACACAGACAGTAACCCAAGCTCAGGATCGAACCCCAGACCCTGGAGGTACCATGCTGCCCTAATAATAATAAACACGATAATATTATTAGATCAATTTATATGGCACATTTTTAAAAAACATTCATGCTTCACATAATCACAAAAAGCAATACAATAAAAGTGGGCAAGAGCACATTTTTGATTTTACTATTAGTATTTCATGTGTGTTTAGGATCTTCTAAAATAAGTAAAGAAGCTATATTATTTGTTCTTTAACCACCTCTTATACTATCACTTCCAATAGTCAGAATTGACACACACACTAAACATTCTCCACTAAACATTAGTGGAAAGCACTAACAACTAGGCTTAGGTGATAAGCCAGAAATATTGTATACTGGGGGTACGTTTGCATTGTTCTCCATACTGCTAATAGGGCACAAAGAGAAAAATTCAGTAGTTGTGCTCCTAAGATGAAGCAAATCTCACGAAGAACTCAATGAAATACATCCTAATAGCCCATGTTTTCCAACATGCTGGCTAAGACCTGTCTGTTCCTTACTGTTTACCTGTAACACCAGTGAAATATTAACTCAAAAAGGTTACATTCGACTGCATTAAATCTAAGTTGACTTTGCACGTGTCTGTGTGTATGTAAAGTAGGCGCAAGCGTCATGTCTCATGACTACCGGTAATCACAACCATCTCTTAACATGCAACACTGTCAGTGTCTCGAGAAAGATGGAAAAGGAAAACTACAGCAGAGAAAACTACATGACAAACTATAAAGACACTCATCTGAAATTTTGTTAAAGGGAGCGAAAAATCGAACAAAAAAACATGATATGTGTGTCGTATACCCTGGTCATTTTCATGAAAGGTTTGATGGTATGGATATTTTGTTACCACCCAAGCCTACTGACGTGCTATATATCTGTTTTCTCAGTGCTAAAACTGAAGACATGTTTAAATTGAAGACAGGCTTGCCATAAATTGTTGAGTGTTGTGGTATGTCTGTGACAATGGCAGGCTGTCTAGCAGAGGATTGTGTTTTTAAACAGGCATTTTCATTCAGTGACAAGCAATTTGGTAACATTCAGTTTTGCTCTTTGTTCTGACATGAATTGTATTGTCGAATGCTTTACACACCTGCTGATGGAAATTGGGGTCACTGTCAGTCCAAGTGACATTTGTATACCCCTTAATTTGTTTTTCAGTTTCAGTCTTTACTACTCAAATGCTTCCACCACTTTTTCCTTTAGTATTTTTTCCTCTTGGCAGGACGTCTCAGAGGAGTGCACCATTATAACTTGCTTCCACTTATCAAAGCTTTATTTAATCTGGTCCTGCCAAATCTGAAATCAAGATGCGATGTCAAGGAAGAGCATAAGAGCATGATAGCTTTCCTCTATTAAATCCAGAGACAGAGAAGAGACTTTTAATGGAGGACAGCGTAAGCCGGCTGGTTTTCTGGACACGGATCTAAAATGGATAGTTCATAAATGCATTTTCAATAGGTTTCTTGTCAACAAAGGTACTCCAGATATTTTACATTATAACTAACAACATGTTTAGAAAACCAATTGAAACCCACAGCTTGATGCTACATAATGTTTAGGTTTCATGGCTTTTTTTTTAGAGGCTATGTTCCAGCAAATGGAACTTATATTTAGTTCAATAGCGGAATGTGAAAGTTTGCATTTTTTATTAAAACATATCTGACATATTAACATTTCTCCCTAATGTCCAGTATATCAGTATTTGGTGCTGTTGTTGGTTTCGGTAGCTCCTCAGATCGAGGCGCATGGATGCAACATGAAGGTAGACATGTTTGCTTTGTTCTGGTAGGTTAGCAGGGAAGTGTAACATGCTCACAGAATAGCACATTTTAGCACTGGCTCTGCTGTCTGAAAAAAAAATCAAATCAAAGAAGGAAGAGTCTGGAGCCCTAGCCATCATGTTGGAGCTTAATGAGAGCCGGATGATGTGTTCATGGCCCTCACCAGTAAAGGTGAGTCTTCTCAGTCCCTCAGTCATTCACTTTATTCTGAACAGGAATAGGGGGTGTGTTAGGTAGCAATTTTGGACTTGTGCAGCTCTAATGCGGGGAGACGTGGCCTAGCCAATGCAGCGTGTTCCAGAAACTTAAAGCAGTTATGAGATCCACATGGATGGAAACGCCACGGCCAGCAGCATCGTCCTTGATCATTTGGCCATTTTGTTTAAATCACAGTGCACCTTCATATGGCAGCCACTCTGCTGTTGTGGCAGGTTGGTTAAATAACCCTTGGATGGCAACTCCAGTGCACGCTGGAGACCAAACGAGAAACGTTCCCTTTGATGCTTTGTGTCTTTTGTGTTTGGTGGTGAATATGTATGCTAGGGTTTTGTTCGCTTATAAATGTGATACAGAGGCTTGTAGAAATGGTGTAGATGGGTTTTGCGGTAGACTTATGGTGCATGCAGTAGTAGGTGACAGGTCAGGAGTTACTGGTGTTCGGTTGTAAAAGTGGTACGATGGTGAAAGGCACTGCCTGGAGCCACCGAGCCGAAAGGAGTCACCGACTCCATTAACCTATCCCTATAGCAACTGGGAGCCAAGCTGTGATGCGCTTCTGCTGCAGCAGCTGCTGTAGACCCTCTCCTCAACCGTGCTGACGTCAAGCACTCGATGCCCGCTGCCACGTTTGCCCTACCTGGACAGTGGCTCTACTTCACAGAGCCGAGTGTGTGCGAGGGTGGGCGGATGGAGTGCTGCGAATGTGACACTGATATGGACCACAAGCTGTGTTACTTCAACACCTCCAGCTTTTGCTGCCTCATAAAACATATGGAGACATAGCTGATAACTCAGAGCAAGAGCACAAAGCAGTAGGAAAAAAAAACACTGACTCTTAACATCTGTTGTTGTTGATTCAGCCAAGGAGAGAGATGGAGAGAGGCGGGTCAATGCCACGTTGACTAGCGGTTTAGCCAAGCAGGTGGGTGTTTGTCATTGGCAAGCAAGCCGTTGTTCAGCACTCCCCTGGATCGAGATAAATTTACAGCAGCCTTATAAATCTTTGTGGGGCTCTTTGCACTGCAGCAAGGCCCTCCAGAGACCGCATCTAATAATGTTAAATACCTATAGTTCAGCGCAGGGCTGACAGCTTGGCCCTCACAGTCAGTTTTCCCAAGACTAGCCATGTTTAAAGTGCTCTTTGGGAGGAACGCGGCAGAGTGATGAAGAATCCATCACTGTCTGTTGTTTTACTTAAACAAGAGCATTTTGTTCAAGCTCCTGTGGCGCTGTGCTTGGCTCCAGGAACAGGTTTACCTTCAGCTTAACGGTAAACAAACTCCTGAGAGAAATTGACTGACAACTAAAGAACACCCTTTCTTCAGCCTGTTCAAAGCTGGTATGGATTTATTTTGGGATAAATGAATTCAGTCTCAATATCAGCATTCCATTCACCTACAAACACACAGGTTGTCTGACAGACAGCCAGAATGGAAAACACTTTCAAATGAGTACAAGTGTATTTCTGTTGTGATCTACACCCATGCCATGTGTTATTTAATAACCGTAACCTTAAATGGCCTGATATTTAAATTTTAGAGATTGAATACAGCTGCAGTTCTTAAATGAATATTGCAAACTGGATGGATTGTTTCCTCCAGTTAATATGTTACGCTTCTAAACTACAATACTTCTTCTTTCCTTGATATATTCATCCTATATATTTTTTTGTAATAGTTTATGCGTTAAGATTCCCACTATCCTTTTCAAGACATCAGTAGGACCGGTGAAAGCATCTGTGTTCTATGTTCCCTGTCAGTTTAATTTTAATTTATTGCCTCATAGAACAGTTCACATCATTGATGTAATCATTGTGGGTTTGGCAACGAGCAAATAGAATTATGCAATAGAAATAGAATTATATATATATATACACATACACCAGCGTTCAAAAGTTTGGGATCAGTGTTTTCAGTAATATAAACTTTGTTTCAGATCCATCTATAAAATGATTGTAATATGATTCTAGTGTTGATGCACTTAGGCTTCAAATCATTTGTAGAAAACTGTAAAACATCATGTGTCCAGAATTATGACTCCAAAATGACTATGAAAGTTTTATAGCAGCAAGAGTGATGTTCATATAAACATTAATACCCAGAATGCCTCTTTTTTGGAAAGTGGTGATCAAATCTTGAAGTAGATACTTAAATAATATACTGGAATTATCTCTGTAGAGTCATTTCTCCTTTATCATTACATTATCATCATTCAACTTTTTAAATGACTTTTAAATAACGTTTTCCTAAAATACGTTAAACACCAAACAAAACCTGTAAAAAGACCTTTTGGTGTGTGGTTTATATTATATATATTAGATCTACTACATTGTAGAAGAGTTTAGTGAATAGAAGAATGACTGTTCATAAAATATGATTGTGATTCCAAACTGTTGAACGCTAGTGTATATATAATAAGGCAGGCCCAAAATGAGGTAGGCTCAGGCCTGTTAGGCGACATATTGTGTGAATGTTAACTCTCACAGCAGGTGTGTGCATATTTGATTGTTGTTCTCATTCATTTATAACCCAAAGCAAAACCCAAATCTTAGACCTACACACTAAACATCTACACAGTATGTCAGCCTAAAAAGTCCAGCCTGTGTATCTGAGGTTTAGTTCTTATGACAAAGCATTATGTAACAGGCCTAAAAATTCTGCTCACGCTCAGCTAAAAGGCCTGGACTAATCTCATTTGTTAGTTTTACATAATTATCGGAGTGCAAATGTTTTTGCTGTAAGGGCAGTTTATCTTCATGTGAAAATCCTGCTTTTGGAATCCAGCTATGGATGGACATGTCTGATGCAGGAGCCTATCATTGTTATCAGCACTGTTATCCTTAAGACTCAAATATTCTTGAGGATTTGCATAAGCCAGTTATAACCAGTTAAAGTTAGGGTGAAGGGCAGAGTAAGCAGCTTTTATTATGACTGAATTTGTATAAAATCACTTCTCACAGAAATCATATGAATTTTGAGTGAGATTAGGTTGCAGATTAATATTTGAAATTAAAGTGTAGTAAGAGATGGTTGGATGTATATCCAAAGACTTTTTACTTAAGTTGGGTCAGGACATAGGCAGATCCATTTGGTTTGCTAGCTAGCTAAATTTACCTCAGGTTTGCTAGTAAACTAAATTGGCTAAATGGAGCCTCCTCCTGATGAAAGTCGTACCAAATGAGCAAATTTTCAATGACTGCATTAACAATTTCTCATCTCATTTTGTTTTGAAACTCAAAATTAAAAAATACCGCCCCTTCCGTATAAAAAAATACGTGTTCCCTCCAAAACCATACCTACAAAACACACATGCCTAGGTTAGAACAGCTGAATGCTAGTACAAGAGGGAGAACTTTTTGAATTGACAACATGATTGTTGTCCTTCTTGTCCTAATTGGTTGGATGTTTGTTCCATCATTTGTTTTTTTTCTCCTGTTTTCAGAGCCTGGGGCGCAACAGAGACCAAAGTCTCTCCTCTGAGTAGATATGAACCGACAGCTGTCGGAATATAAAGAGAACTGTTCTGACTTAAAAATCACTGACTCCACAATTAATAGCGTGCATGAAAGTAGAAACTATGCCAAAATAAAAAAACTCACAGGTCTCAGTGGTCTGCACTTCCATGATTACCTGTTCACCATCCACTTACTTACTGTTTGTCTTTTTCTGTTCTGGCTGGCAGAAGAACCCAGAGGGCTACATCTTTCTTTCTCTCTGGAGGGCATGAACAAAATCAGCTGACTCTGCTGAACATGTACTGACATGCAGAGTGAATGTGAGGAAGACGGGAGCAAATGATGAGTGTGAGTGTGTGTGTGTGTGTGTGTATAAGGACAGGTGCAAAATGAGTGAAGGCAAGTTTGAGCAAACATAGGCAGGTAGGGACACATTTGTTTAGCCATCAGGCACGAGCAGACCTGCTCAAAGGACCTGAGGGCAAGTAGTGGATCATTGACTGGCAGGTCACAACACCTCTAGACAAGCCCTTGTCCTCTAACACACACACACACACACACACACACGTAGGGTTCCTAGAGCAAGTTGCTGAAAGTATGCTGGACCTTTACCTATGTATGCTTGTGAATTATGCTTCTAAAAAGTGTTGGTAACACTTCATATGAATCCTGTATTCATAATGCATTATAAATGCATTTATAACATGTTATATAGCATCCAAAATAACCTTATAGTGCCTAACATAAGCCTGTATAATTTATTATAAGTAGTTATGGTTACAGGCATACCGCCTAATAAAGCATGAGTACATGACTTTATAATGTCAGGATACATAATGCATTATAATATCTGTTCATAAGAACATAGTAGACACTAATGTTGTTATGAACTACAACACAGGCTCTTGTATAGAATCTGTACCACAAGTTATAAGCATAGCCTGTGTTATACTGCATTACAACATTAGTGTAACTAAACTAATGGTATTATGAACAGATGTTATAATGTGTTATGTATCCTGACATTGTAATGTCATATGTGCATGCTTTATAAAGTTTTGTGCATAACTATAACTACTGTTATAGAGACTTAGGCCAGGCATTATAAAGTATTAAGTATACTATATAACATGTTATAAATGTATTTATAATGCATTATGAATTCAGGATTCCTAACTAAGTGTTGCCTAACCTTTTTTCTTTCTCTCTGATCCACTTCTATCCACCAGAACTGGTTCAAGTTGCTCTTACTGTGCCATCACAACACTGCATTTTCACTCTAGAAAGATTTCATTGCTGCCTGATTTCATTGCTACACACACACACACACACACACACACACACACATGCTGCCATATGTGTGGAAGAACTGAATCTGGAGTTTTAAAAGGTCAGGCCTTTTGAAAAATTGTTGATGTAATTTATCATTGTTTTTAGGGTGAATGTTGGGTAGCTAATGAGGTTTTACATATTCTTTTTATTTTACACAACTATTGTACTGCCTCCAACACGGCACTCCAGAGACCTCTATTAGTATAGTTTAGTTCTGAAGCCTTTTGTTCTGATCTTAATCACTCTGTCAGGCCTGGAACATATCTGTCTGTAAGTACATCCTTATGAAGTCATTATAGAACAATGTTTAAAATGCTGAAGCCTTGCAATTAACTTTATAAGCCAGAGAGAGAGAAAAAAAGCCTTGTTAGTTTAGCTAGGAAAGCCCATCGTGTCTTTAAATCGCTCTATAAATATCCTAAAAGCTCTTTCCCTTGTGAAGAAAGCTCAAATAATTTTTTTTTTTTTCAATCAAAAATTTAGCGATGCATATACAAACCCAAAACCCATGTAAATCAGTTAGTTAGCTAGCTAGGCATGCAATGTAATGTAATAGCCTGATTCATGTGACCGAACATAATTAAATATGATGACAATCCCCAAGATTATAAACTCAAATTTACAGTTTTTTATTGACTCCAGACACCATTTACTGGTTTATATGACCTGGGGTTTTTTTAATTTTCAAAACAGTCAACAGGTCTTGTAGGTTATATAGTTTTGCCATTGCTAAAGGTTATCAATAATAGACATCTTAAAAGATATCACATCAAAGGGGATAGAAAAGGGAGATGGAAGTTTCACAAGGGGGTTGATTCTTTTTAACCGGGGAGACTGCATCCCCTTGCAACTAACCATTGTAGTATTATGGTTTAACATGTACTAACCATGTTTACCATGAAGTACTATAGTAAAATCATGGAAGTACCATGGTTCAGAGTTTAACCAGAGTTACCATACAATACCATAGTAAGCCATAGTGAATATTTGTGAGGGTAGAAGTGATGACGTATGTTGTAGCTGAATCTTGAACATGGTGGTGCTGACGTTCATTTACAGCTAAACCGTAAGCCATGATAAAAGGTTAGGCAATTTTAAGGATATGAAAATTTAATTGCACACGTCTAAATAAAATATCAAAATAAAAAAAATCCTCCAATGATGATCCAACAGCATGCAGTATGCAGAAAACCACACTTGCAAGAGCTCAGAGGGTTTCAAATGATGATCTTCAGGACAGAATGATTTTTTTTAGTTAGTCTCTCAAAAAAAGAAAAAGAAAATCTAAAATGGTCTTAGAATACAACAGAATGTTCTCAGACAGGGTCCAAATATTCCTCGAGATTTTTTTTAATCGATCTGACGCTTACGTGAGTGGGGCGACGGGAAGCAGCTCGGCATCTGCATAATTGTCCAATGGGATAAATAAAATTGGATTGTATTGAATTGAATTGAAGAACAGGCAGCTTGCATTCTGAGGATAAGACCAAAGGGTGAAAAGGCATTGAAAACAAACAGGACAGTACAGTATATTTTATGATCTAAAAACTCCTCTTTTTCTTCTTCTTTCCTTTCTCTCATTGCCAAACGCAAATTATTACAGCATGATGATGGCACAGTGTCCTGGACGCAGAGTTCCTGCCGTGGATTATCATCATCATTGTGTCAGTCACTATCATTTCTGACGTCCAGTTGATGACTCCATATCCATCTTGTCCAGAGCTCTGCAATGCATTTTGGGAACTATTCATCAAAGGCTCTTTCTGTCCTCAGTCTCACCCTGTGGGTCTTGGCGCCACCACACTCTTCTCCTGAGATGCCACTTCATCGTTCCTAGCTTCCTGTTATGTGTGTGTCTGTGCCAGCCGTCCCTTGCGAATGGGACTTGCGTCTCTCTCGGTAACGTGAGTGCCAGGTAGACACTCTAGCGTGGCTCTGACGTGTCTTACTAACGCAAAAACTCATTTGCAAGAAAACTAATGTACTCTAATGGTAAAAAAAATTATAGCTTATACCCCACATTTAAAGAAACAACCGTTGTCTCAGCCTCAGATGCTCTAGAAGTCTGGCTTGAGAGACTATTGTAAACTGTTGCCTGTTGCTGGATGTAGGTCCACAATCGCCTACACGTCATGCAAAAACAACAGTCTGTGATTAGTCAGTTGCAGTGTTTGTTAAATATCCTCTTCGTGTCAAAGTTTTACGTTTTTGGCTATCTTAGGTATGAGGTAATTAATGAGGTAATTAGGTACTTACTTGCAAGGCTAATCGAACCCTAATGTTTTATTGTCATATAAAACTCGCTTTTTGTCAATCTCAGAAACATGGATTGGATTGTCTTCATATTTCATCATATCTTCATATTTCCACGATTTCATAAACAAAAAAGGGCCTCTTGAGCCATTCTTCCTATTTTCAGCAGAGATCAACTTCAGCATGTTAGCTAACAAGCTTACAATATGCTAATTTAAGCCTTGCTTGTGGAGCTCATTCTTTATAAGTACATGGCTTCAAACGTTTCTTTTAAGTTTTTCTTTTATTTACTTACCTCTTTTAATTGAATTTGTTTCCAGAACAGGTTAGAGACAAATTTTCCTCAGTGTCGAAAGCAAAAAGCCTCCAGAGGCGAAGGCTTCGCTCCATACCAACACGCTTAAATTAGCATGTTGTAAAATGTTAGCTAACATGTGGAAACATTTGCACTCTGGACATAGGAAGTAATGAGCTCCAGCATGTTAGCTAACCAGTTTTTAAATGACTGTGTAATAAAATAAAGTGTATAGTTAGACATGTTACCTACAACATACGCTAACCGCTATTTAGCCTAAGAACTAACAGGCTATTAGCTAGCTCCTAAATAGGCTACAGTAATTCAAAGGTCTCTTTTCTTTTTTGTCCAAATTACATTTTGTTTTATTATTTGAATGGATTTCAATGCTCTATCAAACATTCGGGACACACCCCATGCTTGACTTAATGAAATTTGGACTGACATTCAAAGTTAACAATATGATCAGCAAGTGTGTGTATGCGTGTGGTAATTAACTGTGAGTTTATTAAGGCATCTGAGGTCTGTGAATTAAGTCCAACTTGATGAGTTGTAATGCTATAATATGGCAGTAATCTGTAGTCAGTCTCTGTATTAGCATCATATCCATATTACTTTTCTTCAGCGTCAAAAATAAAAAGCCTCCAGAGGGAGACTTTGCTTCCCTCTCACTCCTTTTTGTCAGAGATGAACTGCAGCATTGTAGATAGCAAGCTTTCAAAAGGCAAATTTCAGCCTCATTTTCAGAGCTCATCCTTTGAAGTACATGGCTTCAGAAGTATATTACTGGAAAACAACTTGTTTTTTTATTGAATTGTATTTCAAAGTAAAATACTAATTAAGTTCATTGGACTATCAACTGACCTTAACTAATAAGCCTTAATACATGATGTAATGCCTCTTGCATTAAATACAGTGGGGTCCAAAAGTCTGAGAGCACATTGAAGATCCAGCAGCATGTTTCACTGTTGTTTTGATCCACTGTGGTATCAATCTCTCTTCTGTTCGTCTCCTTACATAAACC
>JAOUQW010000046.1:6712807-6726460 GCA_028565825.1 Olivaichthys viedmensis | reverse complement strand
GTTGCCATTATATTCATGCTGTATTTGTCCATAATGTAATTGATGTGTATGTTGGCCACAGTGAAAGGTTTGCGTCCGCCTCTTCAGCAAGGCAGAGAAATGGACAGCAGGGAGGTTCCATTGATTTCTCAAGAACCAGCTGTATAATTTTCTAGCATTTTTGTGTTGTCGGCCATGTTTTATGGTCTAACCGTGCTTATTGTTGTCCGTCAGAGAGCATAGCTCAATATTTATAACCACCATCAGGTATTAATGCAGATCGAATAAAAGAGTAAATGCTTGTTAAATCACTAAACAAATGTCATCTAGGGCGATTCAAAATAGTTCTTATGAAGCAGTGATTTTTGTCCCATTTATTTTGCCCACTTAGGCTGTATAAATTGAGGTGCCTTTTAGTTCCAAATTCATGGCTTAGTGTAGTCATTTAACATCATTTGGCCTCCTCTTTCTTTCATTAATGGGAATACTCCTGGAAAAAGCCCACTACATCACTGCCCAATAGCTGCCTCCCACCCATTCTTCCCTGTCATACACCCTTAGCCAATAACAGAATTAGCCCTCCTCCACACATGCTAATGAGAAAGGGCTGGGCAGTCGCTTTTACTTTCAGCTCAGCTCAGCCCACTTCACTGACCTTGAGTTGAGCTACAGTGTTACAGTTTTTTCCACAGTTGGACGTGCAATGTTTTCATAATGATCACTACTAATTCTTTTTTTGACTCTATTCAACCAGTAGTAGTACAGGACGATGGACTTTGTTCTTGCAGAGACCCTGTGCGGTATACAATACTATGACGATATACAGACAGTAGACTAAGAAGATGGCTCTTATACTCAATGGATAGTACAAGAAACAAGATAACATTTATTGCTATGCAGCTGAGCAAAAGTTACAAACAGGAATATCTGTGTTGAAACTGTACTGTAACCTGGAGAATATTAATAATTAGTAGGGTAAACAAAAGTATACACTTGTGTTGCAGACGTTGTAAGATATTGATGAGAGCCAGCTAGCTTCAGGAAATGTGACAGCTCGGTCTAGCCACAGCGATTGTCGAGCTGTTGTGTTGTTCCATGGTAGTACACAGGCACGTTCATGGCTACAGTTAAAGTGATACCTGAAAAGGCATGTCCTGATTATACTTTTATTTCATGCTAGGACACGATCGCATACCACTCTTGAAAAAGATTATTTCACTTAAATAGGTTTTCTTCACACCAATGAAACCTGGTTAGTGTGACAAATGCGATTTCCAAGTATCTGTTACATTATAACTGTTATTTCTCTTCCTCTGTTGTGTTACAGCGACCTAAATTAAATCCATTTTTGCCTCTGATATATGAAACTGTATTCTGCTGGTCTTTTAAACATGTCTCTCTGGGATCCGAATATCAAAAGAGTATCAGCTTTGTTTGCAGACATCACAAAGCCAGCGAGAGCATAATGCTGATCAGACGTTTTCCATTACCCACGCAGTCTGCAAGGGAACTCAAGTAGACAGGGGATCGAAAGTAATTACAGAAAGGAGCTGGATCATGCTACAAGCCATGGACAAGAGCTCCTGTGGCAATGGAGCTGTAGCTTGTTATGATTGATCCTCGATGGTCAATATGATACATCACTCATCTTATCAGATAGAATTAGAAGAGCAGGGCTAAAGTGGAATGCAAAGGTTTGCATCCCTCATGGTTTCCCCCTCCAAAAAATAGAATTCCAAGACGTTAAAAATTTAATTTTGGTGTATCCTGCAACAAGACAACAATTCAAAACCTAAGGCAACAGAAAAACTGTTTGAAAAGACGTTTTGCCACCAGATCTGATTTGAATAAGGTAGTGAATGACATCTGGCACAGTTTATAACAGATATGTCAGGAAGAAAGGGCAAAGATTGGCCAAGCAGTCTGGCAAAGTTGGAAAATATATGTCAGAAAGAATGTGTGTGGGGGTGGGCTACGGGGCCGAATATTACAACTGAGAGGATCCAAAAGCTGTTCAGAGGATATGAAAAGGCTTTGAAGCAGTTATGAACGCAAAAGGTGAACAAGAGAATATTTATCACATTCATAAAAGGAAACGCACACTTTTGAACTGATATCATTTCTTTCACTATTAACTGTTACTTTTACAATTGTTACAAACTATTGTTGCTTGTGATAATGAAGGAACATCTGTGAAACCCAACACACTAGATGTCTTGTTGCTATATGCTGCTACATCTTGCCCTAAGGGTATGCAAACTTTTGCACTCAACGGTGTGATTAAGAAAAAAACAAATAAGAAAAACATGATACACATGCCCTCCATATAAGGATATAATGTCGGCATATAGAGCCTTACAGTGGAGAATGTTCCAGAAATGCATGATTTAAGCCTAAATGAGCAGACCCATAATAAACACCCACATCGATACTGTGTTGAAGAGGGATCAGGGTGGAAGAACACCAGAACCCACTGTTCCTCTGAAACTCCAGCCTGTAGTGACAGCACAGGGAGTGACTAAGTCTTCTCTGAGTGCCTCCATCTCTGTCCCTGTGGGCCTCTGCCCCTGCCTCTGTGTTGGCATGAGGCCAGCTGGACACCCGGCAGAGGACACCACTGGTGATCCGTCAATGCCAGTCCATCAGCAGATAGTGGCTGGCTGATGCAGCTCTACGCTCATCAATAAAACCCAGTTTCAGCACTTCTCAGTGATTGTAGGGGAGCAGGCTGAACACCCTGGTCCTGCTCGTCCAGATTCGGCTGACAGCCACGCAGTCGCAGCTAAACCACTGCAGAAAGACACAGCGGGAGATCACTCCTGTGTGCTGCCTACATTCTGACCTGAGTTCAATGATTAAGTATGGGATCTGCTTTTTTCTCATGTAGTATACCACGGGAAAATATACTTAGTATACGTTAACTTAAGTTCAGTAGGTAGGATAGTTAAGCAGGTCGGAAATATTTCAGCAGAAGGTATAATAAGAATAAATTGTGAAACAAGTTGAAGAGCTATCAATCTTAGCTAATCAATCTGGAAAACAGAAATATGATCACATATGATCGGGGGAATTACAATATGTTCAGCTCTCACAATAAAAACCAACTGAGATATATCAGGTAGACGGATTCCACGATGCATCATGCCTAAGTAGACATCCTGATTAATCCCCATCTGATTTCACTCTGCTCTCAGGTGATCCATATTCTCATTTTCACTCTCCTCACTGGAAATAAGAGCGAAATGAGTGAACCTTAGCACCGGACGGAGCCCATCACCTCAGTCAGATTTCTCTGAGGCTCTGCAAAAATTAAGATTTTTCCAGGCCAGATAGCATTTGTTTGGATATTGTCTAACTAGCAGTATTAATGAATCCGTTTAATGTCCAGACATGTCCATGATTCATTTTAGCAACAAATAAAAGTTAATTTCATCATAAAAGACCATAGTGAAACAGAAAAGTAGGCCTACTCCCTTATCGTCAGTGCAAGCAGTTTTGAACAGTCTCTGAGATTATTTAAATGAGATAATGATTTGTATATAGTTTTAATACATTAATATTCTTAAGGGCAGGTCTGGTCCTGTTACCACTGCCACTTTTGCCTTCATATCCAGGCCTGTTCAAAACTTACTTCACTGGTGTTTAACATTAGCTTGCCACAGAATTTAAATGACATTGTTTTATCCTCAGTGTAAACATGCTGTGTTATAGCTGCGGGTTTTAAGAATGATGTCTACCAACTACAGATGGATACAACTGATATCCATTTATTCCTTTGGAGGGCTCCTTTGTCACTCGGGGAATGTGGCAGATCTGCAAGTCTTGTCAGCACTGGAGTCTGATATCCTTCAACCCAGCCTAGCCAGCCAAGCAAATCCCAGCACAAACAAATGGGACTGTGTGATACCCAGGCTGACAGTGGTTATAGAAACATGACATAGATCCTGTGCCAGTATGAAAACAGTTTCCTTTTGCAGTCAGAGGGAAAACAGAACGACCTCGATTGGTAATGTTGAGGAACGAGCTGAAAAGGACAAGTTAGCTGCAGTTAGTTTAAGTTGTCATCATGGTTTATTATCATTTATAATGTACAATATACAAAAATATAGAGTACCAAAAAATTCACAGTGTCTAAAAGGCAGTGATTACAATCTACATCACATATCTAACAGTACCAATGGGTCAGTTGCATAGAAGGGCACCAAGCCTTGTGGGGATGGAGCGCCTCATTATGTCAGCTTGCTCCTTGCCTGTTAAACAGCAGAGGTCCTTGGGGCAGAGCGGGAACAATAAGAGATGGCCACATGTAAACATGTTTAGGCACATGGGACAGAGATGTCTCGATAATTGGTTTCTTATTTTGAATTTCATATTTAGAAATGGGTGTCATATTCCTATATATACACAGTACATTTTTAGTGAGGCCAGCAATTTCTTCTTGTTAAACAGAAACGTACGCACCATGCCTTGCCTTGATACACTGCTGAGCCTCATAGTGTAGGTGGTAAATTGAAAATCACAGCACACTCCAGGCCTTGTTATGCAGCTGCAAATTACCACTTGACTTTATAGACTTTAGAATATTAACCATCTTTTAGAGGCACTTGGTAATATGATGCCATCAAAATGGATGGATAACTGAATTTGAACCTCTGCATCAATGTCACCGCATTGTCGTAAATATGACAATCGGATTGGACGCAATACCACAGTTGGAAGCAAGTTTAAAGATGTAAAATTGAAAGCAGTGAGCAATAATGTTAAAAGGTCTCAAACTGATTCACCACACTGTTAGTTTAGCACCCAAGTTCATCAGGCATGTTGACGTAATAGAAGTGAAGGGAAATTTCTGCTGGACAAGTTCAGTTGGTTCACTGCCACAGAGCAGTAGCACTAGACTCAGTGACAAGCTCCATCCCCACACCGTGCCTATTGTTGGTATATACACAGCTGCTGCACATATTATTTTACAACTATAAGGCTTTTAAAAAAGTGTTAGCTTTACAATATACATGTACATTACACTAACCTTTATGTGTCATAGTGGGGCATCACCTATGTACAAATCAAGCACTCGTGCTTAGCTTAACTAAAAGTTACCACTGATAGCATTCCTTTGACGAGCATAACAAAAATAGCTTTGTTCTTGAATGCCCCTTACGTACCGAGCTTACTATAAATAATATCATACCCCAACAAGATTCTCCATATCCTTTTCCCTTTTTAATGTCTCTTGTGCATTAGGAACTGAACAGTGCATCAGATACTGGATACAATGTCGATGGAATGATATTAAAAATGAAAGAATGTGCATTCCTTTTTCACGATCCTTTTTTACATTTTGTATAAACTTTAGCTTGGTCATTCCTATTTTAATACACACACACATGCATACATACAAATGCATATGTGTGCAGGCGCATAACGTCACACATACACACACACAATGTCAGATTATGGTGGAAAATGTTGGTTAAATGTGATTAAGCCAGGAAACCTTTGATTCAATGCTGTAAGCCTGAAGAACAAATAATTGATAGTACAATTAATGATGTATAATTTACCCCATATTTAGAAAATAATGATAATGATGGTTAATTGCTCTAAACGGTAGAAAATAATACATCTAAATATGAGAAAATGACCACGATCAGTACATCCCATCAATGTGTGAATTATTTAAATAAACCTTAATATTCATCTACCCTACTTCATTTCAAAACAACTGTCAAATAATTTCCTCTTTAAAATAATCTTAAAAAAAAGAAAAAAAAAAGTGCCAAGCTATCAGTGTTTTCTATAATGTTTCATATTAAAATTATAGTCCAAGCTTGTTGTATTTAATACAACCATAAAGGCAAACCAAGTATTCAGAAGAATGTGTTTATATGTGATCCAAGATCCAAGAGCTGAACACGGAGGAGGCCGGAGGGTCATAGTGGTCTTTAAAGCCCAGAGGCACCAGTTGCAATCCTATTGCTCCTTCTCCAAACTCTACTGAACAGCGGCACATTGACTCCGTCCTCTGCATTTTATCAAAGCTTGGTTGCAGACTTTGTCTTACTGACTTCCTAACCAAGTAGGTTGTTGTCCATGTAAAATAATATAAGGTCTTGTTCCATCAGATTACATTGTCCAGTGATAACACAAGAAGCCTGCACAATAAACACAGACCTAACAGGTTAAGCACTGATTCTTTTCTTTAACCATATTTATTTTCGCATTTTCCTTGGCACTGTATCAAGGACACAATATTAGCCAGTGTGGAGTCTTGTACCTGCTGCTTTTGGAATTCACATAAGATGTGTTCTGGACCGGAGAGTGTGGAGTCAGCTTAAATAGAGGTCTTCTTTCATTTTGCCAGAAAGCCTTTTCAGTTAAAGATTAAAGTTCTGTCCCGAGTTCCACAGAGATAGACATTTAAATAATTGACATCAGTGTAGCTACACAATCGTACACATTCCCAAGAAAAGAGTACCATTTGAAACACTTGGTGAAAGTACTTGGTCCTCACCCCACCCCCCCACCATTAGCTGTGATTTATATGACATGCTCATATCCTCCATGGTGGGAGTGTGAGGAGTCATGCGGAATGATCCAGAAGAGCACCTACGCTCATCAGATGCTGAGAAAGCATGGGTAGAGCACATGGTAAGAGTTTTACGAAAAGAGCTCCAGACTGTCAGTTTTTCCCATCACCATGGCAATTTAGCTAAGCGGTGGGACACATGTCTCAGCTGGGGTTGTAGGTTCTGCAGGGCGAGGGGGAGGAGTCAGGTCGGTAGTCATATTTCCCGAGCGCTGTGGGGTAATACGTGGTGGTGTAGACGTTCGTCTGCTGGATTTGTGAAGGGAAGAAGTTGGTTCTTTCGTCTGGCAGTAGGTTGTTCTTGTTTAGCGTCTATGGTGGATATACAAAAGAAGGCTCAGTTAGACAAAAAGACGGACAGTGAAAACGACAGTCAAACTTTGAGCTGACATGTGAGACAGATGGCGTAGTTTTTCAGTGGCGATGAGCTACAAGACCCCATATGCCCTTAAGCAGAAGACGGTGAGCATGAGCACAGTGTGCCTAATCCAGCTAGCTCTATAAATATCGATAGCACCTCACAATGACACTGCCAGCAGAGGAGCTGAATAATTCAAAAGCAATAGACTTGCAGGTCATGGATGAAAGCAGAATGTGAGCATTCTGGGGTGCTCTTGAGAAATGTAATTTATGTCAACAGCTCTGAAGCAGCAGCATCTCAGTAATTGGGGGAGAGTGTACAACGCTCAGCGGTGATTGTAATAACTCAACCTCCCAGGCTGCCTGAGAGCTTCTGAACAATTGCAATCATATAATGCGAAATATAACAAACAGTAGAGTTTGTTAGAGTGTAAGACCTTGGTGTTATGTGCAAAAACATCCCCGATCATAACCACATATACAAACAAACACTTATTCTAGCGTCGTAGGTGATAGCAAGGAGACGGTTGGATTTATTGGCTATATAACAGGAGTCACATCTGGACCTCTTGTGATAAACAGCTGTGGTTTCGTCTCACTTGTCTGAGTTGCTGATTCTTTATTCTAATTATTGCATGTCTCTCACCGGATGTTAATCATCACACATGTCATTAAGAGCTGTTAACTGCCACCTCTCCTTTCTCCTTAGTTCTCCTTTCTGCGGACAGACACGGCTAGAAGCACATGTCTAAAACGTCTGGGGCAGCTTCGATCATTATAGTTGCTCCACGTCTCATGGGCTCATAATGAGCTTAAAGTGAGCAGTGGGTACGGAGCAGATCGATGGAAGTCGTGGCGAAAGGCATACGCAGGTGTCAGGGCAAGGAGAGGAGGTGGGGGAGAGTAAGCCAAACCCGGCTAATTGGATGGGCTCAACAATCAGTCACAACCAGCTGTGGGAGTGCACCGGCCGGCTGCTGCTTAAACAGTCTAATGGAGCCCATTAACAAAGACAGAGCGTGTGCCAGGAGCTGCATGAGGCTGGGAGAGGCGGCTAAACAAGGAGACGTAGGCAGCGAGAAAAAAACAGCTCTAATCTCTTGGCAATCACACTTCTAAAGATACACTTTTCACACATAATGGATGATTGTCCAGTCCACCAAAAATCATTATTAAGCAAAGTTTGATGCAGTTTCTTAATGTTTCTAACCAAGTCCAGTCTCTATCTGGTTGCCATCTTGAGTGTGGTTTTTTTTTTTTTGAGGGGGGAATAAACAAAATAATTGGCACTCTAAATGATAAAGGGGCTCACACTATATTTTGTCAGGTAAAAAGCAATATGCATATTTATTTGGTATCTGCTATGTTTGTTATGTGTGTTTCAGCAATAAATGAAATGTAAAAATGCAAGATGAGAGTTAACAGATTGTCAAACTGGTCAAATAATTGGGTACCCGTCTTGCAGGGGTGCCATCCACAAAAATAGCAAACCGTTGCAATGTACCGCAAAACAGTGTCCAGAATGACAGTACATTTCTCCCTCGTATCTCCTTTCAGAAAGAAAAGCTGCCCTGGGAAAGTACAAAATGGTTGGAAACTCACTCACAGGAGAAAATATGTGGCTTGATAATTGGTAAAAAAACACAACACAATGGGCTAAAATGACCACACTGGTAAATTTAAACCTCCCAGTGCACGAGCAGCTTCATAAAACTGACATTTATGATAGGGTGGCAATTTGGAGACCATTTGTAAACAAAGCCAGTGTTACACTGGTCTAATGAATATTAAACTTAGAAATTTATACACTGGAATAAAAATAATAAGGCCTTTTTTTCTCTCTGCTTTTTTCAGCCCACACTATCTACTCCAACTATCTACTCCAACATTGGGTCTGCTCGTCTTGCGGGGGGGGAATCGACTTCCCACCAACAATTGTTCAAGGCATTTATAACAGAATTTCCTAAAGGATCAATATTTTTAACATGTAGAATAATCCTAAATGTGGACGTACGATTATTTCCGAACAGATCCTTTGAATGATTTATAAAACGTCCATACGCAGGAAAAATGTTCCTATGACCTGTATATTAATCACAAATCATATTAAAATCATGTGCGCATGAACAAGCATCGACTCCACGTAGAGGACACCCTCAAATATTCTTATACGGTGGGACAAATTCGTAATCGCAATTTTTTTCATAAAATGGTCCAAAAAGGACGGCTCTCGGTAGCCGATAGCGATTCATAAGCCACTCATCATCATGGGTGAAAAAGTCTAATTGATCTTGGAAAACACGCTGTCTGTGCAATGCGCCATTGGCAACCTCTCCAACAGACTGAGTACAATCATGCCTCTTTATTATTCCCAGATTTCTGCCCATATATATAGTTAACTTATATCTTAATGAATAATTATTAGACCGGTGAGGGGAAAGTCACATAGTAGCTCATTTATAAACAACATGTTCTGACAAACACAAACATTGGGTGTTTCACAGCATACATAGAAGAACACTTTCACATCGGTTTCAGGTTTCGTAAAAAAAACAAACAAAAAAAAAACACTGATTTGTATGTCACTACTGTCATGAGATCAAATCACACAAACGTTTTATAAATTAGGCCCCTGGTCTTTCCATTATTTTTTTTACTCTTTATACATTGTGCACCGTTTTACACGACTTTACACGAATAAAGCTCAAGAATTTCATTTATTCATTGAGTAGAATGTTTTCTTGACATTCAGAACAGTCAGCCAGTCTATAGAGACCTTTCAGGCTTCGGTTCTGAACTGTAGAAGAGGATCACGGATATAAGAGGGGCAAAAAAGGTCTCACCTTGAATTCCATGGGTGTGTATTTCTCATTCTTTGGCGTGGTGTTGCCCTTGTAGCTGAGGTGGTTAGGGGTGGTAGGGTGAATCACAGCAGACTCCTGCGAGGGTTTGTGGAAGCGCTGACAATAGACATACACTAGGAACGACAACAGCCCTGCTCCCAGGAAACATGACACGCCTGTGGCTATCAGGTGCAGCAGAGTGAACCCTGGGAAAAATAGGGTGGCTAAGGTTAACAGAATAAGGACACTGTTTGAAAAATATTTTTCTCTACAAGTCACTGAAATCATCTGTTTACTGATTTTCCACAACTTCCCCCACCCTCAATCTGCCCAGTATGAGCAGAGATTCAATCTTAATAGCTATATAGCTATACCAGGAAGAAAAAAAAGGTGGCACCACTATATTGCTCATTACTAGCTCAATATGTCATCACTATGTCCTATTCAAGGCAGGTGATGGAGAGTGTCAGAGTGATTCGAGCTGCACTGAGACACAGTCTTCTGATTAGCATAGGTGTGTGAACAAACAGTCGTATTGCTGGCCAGAGCCATAATGAGTGAACACGATGATGGAGGGAAGGCCAGGCTGCACTGCTCTAATTGGCTGCTGAGCACACAAGAGAGAGCGCCGCTCATTGGGGATGCTGGGTAATAAGCTGCCCGTGGTTGGCTCCAGCCACTAACTGGAAAGAGCCCAAATTGGCATGGTGGCAGCATCTTGAAGGCAGTGCGAGGTAGATCTCGGTGTCCTGAATCTCTGGCCTAAAAAGCCAGACGCGCCAACCTTATGTAAATTTTATTTGAATATGTGTGTGCTGTCCTGGCAGGGCACAGAGTGTGGAGAATCGCCTCAGCTCAAGAGCAGCGGAGCGTCGAGGTGTGCATGATCGCGTTCGGCCCTGTAGATGCTACCTCCTCTTCCTCAACTCTCCTTCCAGCACTCATTTACATTACTGAGAGTTGGGAAGAGGGAGGGAGGGCAGAGGAGAGGTTCCACCTGGCGAGGTTCCATTAGCTCCTGAGGTCTGCATGAAAGAGCAGGGACGCAGGAGCAGACGCGCTCACACATGCATACGCACATGAAAGACACAAGTGCGCATTCACGTGCAGGCACACACATTCACATACACAAGTGCGGCCCAACGTGCATCCACTAATGTGCGGTGATTCGACACACACCTGAAAACACACTCCATCTATTATATGGGAGACGCTGTTGATGCACTTACCCCCACACTGCTGGTCTTTATCATAGCCAGATGCAGGCAGAATCACTGGAAAGAGAGAACAAAAGACATGGTTACACACATCTCTCAACACACACACACACCTCTCAACACACACACACACACACACACAACTCTCAACACACACACACACACACACTCCTCTCTCTTGGCTTATACAGCCAGAATGCCAATCACTTCTGTCCTCTTCACTTCTTTGAAAGGCAGCATTGCTGGAACTGGGCCAACGCGAAGAAGAGCAATGACAGTCAGAAAGACAGACTCAGGTGCTGTGCGCAGAGAATCAGTTATAACGAAGAGAATCCCATCAAAGCCTCTCTTGGTTATAGAGCATGCCACAATAGGAATGTTGAGCAGACAGTGTGCAGGCTGCTGTTTTAATTGAGATGCATAAATCTTCTTGATTCATTTGGGGTGAAATTGCCCAAAATTCTCATCACTGTCCAAGAGACTTTACGATTTCAAACACTTGCCCTGAGATTGGAGTGGAATTAGATGTGAGCCTGCCTTGTGACATAACATTAATATTAATTACAGTGCCTGATTCACTTGATATTCCGCTCGGCAAACTCCTGTTCTCGCAGGCTGGAAATGATCAGTTCTCTACTTATAAAACACTCTTTCACTCTGCTGGCCAGAATGAAGAACCAGTGCAAGTAAACACATTACAGCTAATCTCTGACTAATAAATAGGCACGACAGTGAATTACACAACAAATTTATTGGCTGTCAAGCTAAAAGCTCTTAGCACGTAGAAGGATATGGACACAAAATACTGAATATATATGTGCGAGTTCAAGCACACAAGTGTGCGTGTGTGTGTGTGTGTGTGTGTGTGTGCGCACGTTTGTGATAATGCTGATCTCTCACCTGGTATCTCGTTGCAGTCTCTGTACTGGGTGCTGTTCCCCACACATGGAGAGCCCTGATTCCCACACACTCGAGTGCGTGACTGCAGACCCAGATCATCACACACAGACCACAAGGTCCAGGCCATCCAGCCACCTGCACGGACAAACATTCACAAACACGTGTTTTCAAAGAGCAGAGGGTCGACCACCCATTCACATCAACAGTCCTGAAAAAAAAGGCCCGAATAATCAAAAAGGAGACGCTTCTATAAAAAAAAAGGGGGGGGGGGGGGGATTTATTTGTTTGCCGGAGAAATTAAATCATCATATAGATTCATTCTTTCCAGTTGAGATGACAGAATACTAAGCAGCAACAAATCTTATGATGCCATCTCGCAGAAACAGAGTCAGCAGAGACTCGAGCTTCCGAGCTGACATCTAAAATCTACTTCTCAAGCTGCCTGCGCTGACGTGAGCTATTTGCAGCCAGCATAAAAAATTGTCTCCTTGTTTAATAACGATGCTGAACAGTGCAGATAATTGCTACATCCATCTCTTTATTTACCTCAATCAAACAAAGTGTTTGTTTAGCAAAGTCAGGGGGAGAGGAAACAGTGAACGAGTGGCATTGATGGACTAAGACTGCGTCTCTTAATATACATGCTGCTTCTACACCTGCCCTACACTCACTCTTACTCCCAGAACATCTTTAATCAAGCCATGCTGAAATGGTGTGTGTGCAGCCTGGGCCATCAGATTGGAGCCTGAGTAAAAGCCTACAAGGGTCTTTAATATGCAGCACTAGGTCTGGGTGATCACCAGGCCAGCACATTAGATGAATGGAAGAAGGAAAAAAGCCACCAGACACTTGATTGATCTGTGTGTGTATACATGTGTGTGTGGTCACCTTTTGATAAGGGATGGGCGATATGGCAAAAATATAATTTTCACAATACACGATATGCATCACAATATTTAGTTTTGCAAGCAAAGTGACAGAAAAGCAGCAATGCCTCCAAAAATAAATAATTTAACCAAGAAAAATTAAACAACTGGTACAAAAACAGGGTTTAAAATTTTAAACTGTGAGGAACTGTGAAATCAGTCAGTGTTACGAAAGCACTGACGAGACCTGCACTATTTCAGAAAAGTGCATTGTCCAATCATTTATTTTTGGATACTGCAAAAAAAGCACTTAAGAGGGAATTCATTTCCTGTTGATAGACAGCTAAAAATGCTCCATTCTTGCCAAATTTATTATAGCTGGCTCGTACATTTTTACATGCCATTCTAACCGCAGGGAACAGAAACATTTTGCAATGGAATATTAAGTGTGGTTCAAGAAAGGAATAAAACATGGGTGAAAAACTGGAATATGATGGTGCTTGTTAAATCCAAGAAGTGTTTTAATTTCTTTTTCAGGAAAATGCTGCCGTTCGCACACGATTCTAAGACTAGCACGCTTCATAAATATTTGAGTTTCTCCCTATGCGAGCAGCTGAGCTGACTCTGTACAGAAAAACACTGACACTGTTGTTCAACACTTAGCACTGCAGAACATGATTACACACACACACACACACACACACACACACACACACACACGTACGCGCGCACACACACACACACACGCACACACACACACACACACACACACAGTCTTACCACTCATGGGTTGTCTGTTTTAAAATGCAGTCCCTCCCTAGGACGAGACTATCTGTTCATTGTCCCACTTGATCATGGCCGGACTTATGCACGGGCTAACCTGACCCAAGATGTCCATT
>JAOUQW010000046.1:6701334-6712707 GCA_028565825.1 Olivaichthys viedmensis | reverse complement strand
ACACACACACACACACACACACACACACACACACACACACACACACACACACACACACACACACACACACACATCCATACAACATTGATAACCCGAGGTGTATTTTCGCCTCTAAAGAATATTTTGAATGATCTGCTCACAACAGATTCATACTGCACTGACAACCGCTCTATGGGGCTGACAGATGGTGTGCTTCTTTGAGGAGATCAAATGGATGGACATGGACAGACAAAAAAACACCCCATCTGATCTTGCGCATACAGGTGGAGGCACTCTCCATTTGGACCGACTTGTCAGGACCTGTGGCTCACAGTTGGCTATCGCTTTAAACAGTGAGTCGGTTTTCCTTTGTTGCTGGTCCTGATGTTGAGCTTACCCTGGCAGGTGTGTGTGTTGCACAGAGCCTCCTCTGTATGCAGCCCGATGCAGATGTCCCCTCCGTGGGCGGGCGCGGGGCCGCTGCATGTGCGCGTCCGCTGGTAGTGCCCGCCACCGCAGGGCACCGAACACTGCGACCATGATGACCAGCAAGACCAGGCGCCTTTCACTGAACAGACCGGACACACACGCAAACACAGGACGATCAGGCAAGCGGGGAGACACAACAGGACATGCGGATAAGCAGACGCAGACGCAGCTCAAACAGGATGCAGCAAGCAAGCATAGAGATGCAAACAAACAGTGACACAAAAACAAGCAGACAGACAAAAACAAGCAGGACAAAACAACAGAGGGAGGGATCAGAAATGCTTGAGGTACTGACAGGCAAACATTTGCTATGGGATGTAATGGGGAAGCAGGCGTTGAGGCACAGTAGTAGAGTCACAGTGGCACATGACTGCTTTCGCTGCTCAGCACTCTTCATTAGTCTCCTGCAGCACTGTCCACACCTGTGCCTCGCCATTAGAGCACCAACCCACGGCTTCACCTCTCCACAAACAGCGTTGCTTTATTGCCATTTCCGCTCCTGTCAGAAGCTGCTAGCATCCTCTGCTGATGTTTCATCAGCTTGATGGGATGGAGGGTGAGGGAGTGGAGCGGTGAGGGAGTGGAGCAGGGGGGGGAACGGCTCCATCTGCCTGCAGCAGAAAACTCTATTTCCTCCAGTGGATTAGTGGAGAAGTGGGGCATGAGCGACTGCAGGGTGAGGACAAGGTGGCCACCCTTAGTGAGAGTCCAACACAGCACACGCAGTAAGGGAGACTGATTAGGGAGCTGCATACGGAACAAAATTCTGTCCCCATTCCCTTTCATCTTGCACTGTCTCGCCAAAGATAGATACAGTATGTCTCTTCTGGCCTATAAATGATTTGTTTTTCACTATTAAAAGGTGTACCAATATGTAAACAATTGTTTACAACACAATGTATATGTCTATATTTGTCCATACGCATTTGAATAATTATGATTACTTTTTCTCAAGCACTGCAAGGGCTACGACGTCACCCTATAAATTAGATTCATAATTCACATAGCTTACTACGGTTCAAAAGAGTTAACGAGTCCTTTCATTATCGTTACCGTGGTGTTACTACATATTTTATTACCATTTCTGTGGGAATACTGTAAAGCCTATGCCCATTCCCATTTTCACTGTATGAATATATTTCCTTTTAGTCCTCATACCCACAGCCAACCAGAGAATTACCACCATATTATGTCTGTCCTTTATTCCCATGCAGCTCTCTCGAAATAATAGCCCCAAACAGCTCTCCTACGTGGAAAAAATTATGTGAAATGGAAATGATTCCAAACATGGTGTGTAGATTATGCCCTTTCACTTTTTAATTATTGACTTCCATCTTTAATAACGCGCTCTCTGTTTGTCAATAATGAGGAGTGCATTGGCATGCTGTAGTTAATATGATTAGAAATACATCCATTAGCCTTCAGATCAAACACTTTCCTCTCCACTGCTCGCATTAAAAGGGGACCATAAACGGTCAAACATCGGAGAATATAGTGATCAAGGGAACAATAGAAATATTAGACGTTTTTTCCCCTCCAAACTGTGTGTATTAATGATCACGAGTTGTTAACTATAGAATGTCTGCAAAACTCTGAGATAGCACTGACAGAAAAGCGAGGGCTTTGACCACAGGCCCCTGGACCCAGTGGAACATACTCAGCCATCCATTAGCTAATGAAATCAGTAATCCACTTGGACTCAGCAGCTGTTTTCCCTTTGGGGGGATCCCTGTTCTGCCAACCTGACAGTGTGAGTATGTGAGAAAAGAGAGAGAGCGAGAGAAAGGGAGAGAGACAAAGATTTTACATTTGTCTGTACGTATGTGTGTGTGTGTGTGTGTGTGCGAGAGACAGAGATAGAGAAGGGAAAAAAGAGAAACGCTTGCAAGTGTAAGTGCGTGTCTGCGTATCTATGCATGCATGTCTGCGTGTGTGTGTTTTTGTTACCGGGGCAGGGCTGGGGGTTGCAGTCCTGGTACTCTACAGGTGATCCTCTGCAGGCTGTGGGAGAGCTCTTGCCGTCTGTGCTGGTGCAGGTGCGTTTGCGGGAGCGATAGCCTTTAGCACACTCCTGACTGCACGCAGTCCACGACTCCCATAATGACCAGCTGGAGCCTGTGAGTCTCACCCCAGGAGTCCTGAGCAGTTCATCCACCAGAGCTGCAACACACACACACCGTACACGTTACACATGTTATTTTAAAGGCTACATGTTATCCTAAAGAAGTGTTCCAGCAGGGGTTTTTTCAACCTAATCTAGATATACTGTATAGGGTATGGACGATTACCACAGAAAACAGTTGACACGTTACCCTGTAATGAGAAAAGACGAGAAAACATGTTTACTCCAAACTCACTAATGGAAGTCTAAGGGCAGCTGTTGGGGAAGTAAACAAACATTTATTTATATTCTTCAGTCAAAGGTATTTGAAAATTAAGCTCTAAATCTGTATAATCCGTGTATTCAAAGGGAAGCATTTGTGGTTATGTTTTATCAATGTAGTTGTGTGGGTCTATTCGTACATGGATGACACGAAAACCTTCAGGAAAACATAATTAACTGTAATTACTTTTTACTGTTTTGCTTCAATGTTGGAAAGTTTTGCTAAGACATTCTGTCATGCCTGTCATCCTCTTAAGGCCTTTATTGTTAGAATGTAACAGTTGTAGTTTTAATTCAACAAATGTCCTTAGACGTCTATTATAAGTGAGTTTAGAGTAAACTGGTTTGCCGCTTTTCTCAGTACAGGGAAACGTAAAAATGTTTTGTCTGTGGTAATTGCCCATATGCTACAGATAGAGATTAGCTTGAAAATGCTGAACTATTCATTTAATGACATGATGCCCTTGTAACATTTAGTAGAATTCATACAACTGTGTCATCACGAGTCCATGCAACAATAAAAAGGTAACATTTTCCTCTGCTACTTTTCTCACTCTCTCCTACAATCCCAATGTGTGAAGACCTGTTCTCTAATTTATAGCATAGTGTCATGGCGCAGAACATGCTGGCCTTTTCATTAGTAATTCAAGGTTGGCTAGGGCACCCAGTCATGCTGTGTTTTACTGCATTTTCCGACACAACACTCAAGCTGTTCTGTCCAACCACCTACACAGGGAGCTATCCTTTTACCACGGCTTCACATTCCCCCTAATGCGCTCAATGCATGCTGTCAAGTATGGCCCACTTCTCGCTGACTTTTGGCAGGAATTTATAGTTAATCGATGTGTGGGCTGACACCCATAACGTGGATGGTCACTGAACTGTGTCTCTCGGCTGTCACCCGAGTGGAGAAAACGCCTCGCATTCACACCCCGAGGAATCCCTAGATAAAGACACAAACATACCCACTACAAGCAGATGGAAGGGCTTTAGGGGGATCTATTGCTAATCTGCTCTGGTGACATAGACTAATGCAGTAAGCACTTTCGAGACAGGAAATGGACGTAAGGTTTACTGTTCACACAGCCCTCACCAGTTTGGTGAAGTCAGGTATGTGGGAATGAAACACAGCAGCTCCCCGGAGTAAGACCACATTATTACTCAGAGTAGAGTTTCAATTGCTCTTTAGCAATTTGCTCGCTGGAGAATAGTCTTAAACCTTAAAAACAGCATGGCAGCATTGTTGAAGTCTGCGATGTGGAAGCATGTGTATGTGTATTAGCACTCACTGTCCGTGTCACAGCTGACAGTGCCATCATTGGGACAGAAACGCGTTTCGACTTTCCGTTTGCCCAGCTGGAGCTCGTGCGGGTCTGCCAGCTGTGCCCGGCAAATGTAACGCACCCTCTGCTCTTGGCGCGCACCACCCTGAGTCACGTTGACTGGCACCCATGGTGTCCAAGGAGTGTTCCGCCTCACCTCAGGACACGACTCCAGATTACAGGCCTGATATTCCTACAGAATGAGAAAGGGACAAGGGTGTGACCGATCTTCAAAGTGTAAAACGTTCAGCTCACTGCCCCCAGTGGACAGCCGTTGAGTTTAATGAGAAATGCAGTACATAAAGTGGCTCAGCATTGCTGAGTCATCTGTGGAAACAGTTACAACTTGATGGCTCATTGCCACGGACTCTGGGGAGGTGTTCTAACTCTATACGAGGAACCTTATTAAAACCCAAATCAAGTTCAATTAGATCTGAATTAATTGCAGCTCTTCAGGCTGAGAACTCGCACACAGAAAAATAAATTCTGTCACACCGCAAATAAGAGCAACTGTGTAGCGAGCGCCTCTTCCACCACATGAATAATTACTATACGTGTTCAATAGCTGCGCCACTTATCGTAGTTTTTGGTGTGGCCTGTAGATACATTCTACGATTTCAGTCGGCCTTTAAAATGTGTCGAGGGATATATATGCTTTGTTAGGGAAAGTGCAGTGTGATTTCCACTCAGTGTGTTAGGGAAGTGAGCATGCCCAGTCTTATACTTCACTCTTGGATATAAAGAATCTCCCTTGGGAGAGCCGCTGGGTTATCATGGATAGACAGCATCTCAGAAAGCTGAACCCCACCGGACATAGAGCGAGAGAGGAAGAGAGAGGGAGAGAGAGTGTGAGAGAGAGAGAGAATCATGTACCAGTGAGCAGCCTGGACAGCTGTTTCCATTCTCACAGTTCCTGGAGCGAGAGTGCACTCCTCCTCCGCAGTCGGTACTGCACTTAGACCAGAGCGACCACGAGGACCAGAAAATAGGCTGGGGGCAGGAGACCTTCTCGTTGCAGAATCTGGAGAGAAAGAAGGCGGCCTGCGTTACTCACATCCAAAGACGTTCATTACTGTGGCCTTCTTCCACAAAACATAAAATAGACCACAGAACAATCACCTCAATAAAGCATTCACACAGCACTTCAACATCAAAGGAAACCGAATACTGAAATCTGCAGAAAATGGATTGGTGTAATGTACGATACACAGTAATTTAGTTATTATGCAATCAGGTGTAAAACATCAAAAATGTTTTATTTCATCAGTCTCCTCTAGCCTCACTGTCTTCACCCTCTGAATGCAGATGAGAGAGCTCTACTTTCTGTTTCTCACCTCTGTTCTCTGGCTTGGCCCACACACACTCGGCCGCCGTGTCTCGGCGAAGGGTTGTTGCAAGATCTCTGGCGCACCTCGAAGCCAATCTCACAGCTGGTACTGCACTGACCCCATGATGACCACGGGGTCCAGCCCCCATTCCTAAAAGAAACCAAAGAAAGAATCAACCGATTTTTTTCTCCAGAGTGTGAGTTTCTAATATGCCACGTTAAAAGAAGAACAGTGCTACTTTGATAAGGAGCAAGTTTGAATGTGGAAATGCATTCCCCTAATTTGCTTAAGTGCGTTGCTCCTGTATAGCACTTCTCAGAAATTAATTGTCACTTCCTGGGCAAACACTATTTCATTTTGTCACCTTGGATTTAATCTTACACAACTTTTTGTCATGTAAAATGAGCCTGTCCCCTCTGCATGGAGTGCTGAAGCAGAGTGCAGGCTGCCCCGATAACAAGGCAGTTTCTGCTCATACAAATCATCGAGCACTTTTAAAGGGCAATTCTTGGGTATGACGGAGCAATTTAGCCTCAGTATGAGAAAAATTTGAAATGCTCAGCACATGTTGTGGTTGAAGTGCACTTCAGCAGTAAGCACAGTGAACTGAAACTTCAGTTACCTTGAGCAGTTCGCCACTTCAATGGTAGGACCCTCACATATTTTCCCCCCACAGCGAGGAGGAGGGCTGTTGCATGCCCTTGAACGACACAGACAAGCACTGGTTCCATCGCCATCATCGTGGCTGCAAGGCTGCCATGGAGCCCAGGGCCCATAGGCGCCATCTGTGGTTTGGTTCCGCAGCTGAAATAAGAGATGTATGTTCATGTAAAGGAGGCAAGAGCATAGAAAAGACTTCAGTCCCTGTGGAGGTGGTGCTTTCATGCTGATCTGCACCCTCCTCCACCACAGCCAAAATCAGACTCTGCACACTTGCTCACAAATGACTATGAAAGGGCAACTTCTCCCAAAACTAAATGAGTCTGACAAGCAGAGGCCAATTCAATCATGTGTTGTGCCACCCTTCACTCTTACTGGGCAGGCTGTGATGTTCTGGAACCACTGGCTCATGTTTGAGCTATCCTCAATGGTGGTGCAGCGTCGTTGCTTCCTGTCCCAGCCACAATACGGGTCTCTAGCACCCAAACACTTCCTGAAACAGAAAAAAGCGAGAGACACACACAAATGACGTAAGGTAAACAAACAAATATAAAATTTCATCCAGCCACTGTTACTAAACAGCAATCAGTTTCACAATCAGTCCTAAATGTTTTCACACCAACCCCAGGTGTACATATCCTGAGAAACAACAAGTGCCTTTCCTGGGAGAGGCAAGCAAATCTTGATATAATCTTCCCACACACTGCAACAGAGATTAAAAATCTGTAAACTGGTAAAAAAAAAAAAAGCACAGGCCTAATGAGGTGTGATTAAATCTAAACTCGATCATGAAATTAAGCCATGAGAGGCGAGTAAGGTGCAGGAATGCAGGGCATCATGGCAGTAAACCCAAGCACAACTGCCCCATTAACATGAAAGACCCCTTTTTTTTGGCACAAGCAGGTTGGTTTGTTTGAGCTGAGTGGCTAGTGCTCCAATCTTGACATTGGGAAAAAACACACAGTGTTTGAGAATTAATGCCAGTGAAGGAAGAACAGAGTACAAACATTCCAGGTTGGAGAAGCAGAATTTCTATGAATAATTTCTGCTCCTCTACAGTTTGCTAATATAGCAAATGTCTCATTATTAAACTATCAGATTCCAGCCTCCCAGGTCAGTTCCTAGGTAACTTGTTACAGCATGCATGGGTGAAAAGATACGTCAATATTTACGCAGGGAAAGTTTTCCGTATTCAGGGTCAGCTTACGCGGGTGCTTAAGTTGAACGGACCAATTAAATAATAGACCAATACATATTCTCTACACGCGTGACGGCATATGCAGTGACTGTATAATGCACAATAAATTCGTCTGGGATCCAATCAGAACCTAGGCTATGATGGGCTCTGATAAGAGTGCGGTCTACCAGCTGGGATAAGTTTCGCATTTATTCAGCTACTAAAGGTCATGTGTGTCTAGCACAAATATGTTACTCCATCTATAGTGCAGGGTTCTTATTGCGTCTAATCAATCCACCCCTGTTGCTTACACTAACCCCTGTGCTGCACTGGCAGTTACACTAACATATGTAAGGCATAATTGAATAAAATGGTTCCCACCAATTAAGGGCATCTTAGGGAAGAAAGGGAATAATGATGGATATCAGGAGCAGAAGGCTCAATTACCCCCAGTTACCACAAGTAGACAGACAAGCCCACAGGGCGCTAACCTGCAAGCAAAACCCATTTAAGCGAGAAGTTGGTGCCTGTCTCATTAATTACAGTGGAAAAATCCACTCCCATGAACCAGTGGCTCTGAGCACCAGCCAACCATGTAAGCTCTTAAGACTGCAAAAATGCAGCAGCTCAAGGGGAATGCTGATTTGACAGTTTGAACTGGAGGGCCGGTTCATGGAGGACCAATGGACACACAAGCAGCTTAGAGCATTTGCAGGCCGTGGCTTGGCTCAGCCATCTGCCAGCTGACTCCCTGAGAGAAATTAAAGGCCTGGACTGTGAAAGGTGTGTTGCCATCTGCAATTTAGAGCCCTCAGAGTAGTCATTGAGAAAGGGAGTTTCTGTACACACAAGGTTAACTTTAAATGTTTCGTTTCTGTCTCTGTCCTGTGAAGAAAAAAAAAAAATGAAAATGCTGCTGCTGGGGGAAAAAAAGCTGCACAGTCATCCTTACTGCTTGGCTATTTTAAAAACAGTAGACCATGAACATTAGTTTTATCAGAAATAAAAGTCCAGCAGAAAACCGTTTGCAAGTTGTTAAATGGAGTTGATGTGTTTGTACTGTACACCAGTCAGGCATGAGACACTACGGGTGACGCCAACAAGACTCCAAATGACGCAAACTACGTTGCTGTATTCAACGTGGCCCTCTGATATATCACTACATCATGAGCAAAGCCACATGGCTTGTTAAATTTTAAACAGTATACAAAGCGAAAATAAACTAACACATAAAACAATGTGGCATGATGACCGATGGAACGTAATAAATCTCAAATACTTCTTGTGAGCTTAATGGATGTTTTTAAAGGATGATGAGGAGGACTATAAAAATACTGTCCTTTTTATAGACCTTTTAAAAAGAAATATTAGAGGCAAATGTTCATCACTGTCCCTTTAACATCAAATCATGCCCTCATCACCATATATATGACAGCTGGTCAGGCTTGCCTCTTCGAACGGATCCTTATTGGGTACAGCAAACCCTTTAGGCACCGAACACAGTGCTATGGTTTGAACAACACGGCTTGGCAAAGTTGTAATCCTGCACCACTCTAATTGTAATCAGTCATGGTGTTTTTTTTTCTACATTGTTACAGTGATGCTATTTCCAACCCAAACAGACATTGAAATAAATCAGCACATAATTCATGCTCAACCGGTCTTGATCTATGTTGGTCTAAAGGTTAGAGAAGCACAAAAGCTGTGAGTGGATCTCTGAACACGAACAATATCTGTAACCACTGACAGATCCCCCCAGTTTTCTCCCCATAATTACTAGTGAACTGGCTGAGAAAAGCCATAATGCTCTGCCCATTAATCTTGTCTCTGGTATTTAAAAGCTGTTTGGAGGATGGATGGCTCCTTGCTGGTCCCATAAACCAAAGAGAGATAGCTGTATGAAGGCTCAGTTAGTTCCTTTAATGAGTTATCACTGTTGGAGTTTGTCAGAACTCGAGGGCAGAGAATTTGAGACATATTGCCTGCCTGAATGAAGGCTGTGAGAAAGCATAAAAGAGAAATGGCTTCAATATTGGAAGCCTGCATGAAGTTTGAGTCAGTTAAAAGCCAAACATTCTGCAGTAGTAATAAATACCTTCACTTTCTGATTACTTTCTTTCCCCTCCTTGTCCTGCTGTTAGACTCCCTTCAGTGCTGGGCCTAGTGCTCCAATAGGCTTTGCCGACGTGAGCTCTTAACCACTGTGTTCCTTAGCACCCTGCTGACAAGCTGGCAGCAATAACAAGTCGTAAATCTTCTTGGCTAGGGAGCCACTCAGAGCCCCGCAATAAAGCTCTGCTCTCCAAGGTCTCATTCTGACCTTCTCAACAGCCACAGGTAAAAAAGCTAAAGCCAGATATAACAATTAACAGGGAAGTATTTTACAAACTCTGGCTAGTTCTTTGGCACATGCCCACCCTGAACTAAATGGAAAATCTTTTCAGTCCTGGGCCAGGTTTAGTATGCATCTTGGAAACTGACCTAGTGTTTCTACATTCTTTACTGCGAGTGTTCAAGGTGCTGTAGATTCATGGAAGCTTCCAAATCCATACAATGCCTTAAATATTTTGTGGTCAGAGGACCATGGGTTTTCTTTAACAAGCTGAAAACAAGTTGGCCACATCTGAGGTAATAGGAAACCTAAGGGAAAGCTGTAAAAACCATTTGTGGTTTACCAAGCAAATCATGTGGTTTGTGGTGTTTATGTTCTGCCCTTGAGTTAAAGAGTGAGGACAAACTGTTTTTCAGATCTTAGATTAATCACAAATTAATCACTGGGCTTCAAAACCTCATACATTAAATACCAAGATCAACAGCATCAACCTAAACAGTTTTAAACACACACTAGATACTCAATATTTACAGTACGCAGATTCTAAAAAGTTCTATTAGCTCTGCTTAAATTGCAGAATCCTTCACATGAGCAGAGCAGATAGGCTAATCTGGCTGCTGCCATGAGGTAATACGCTGCACTTGATCGACTGTCACAGTCATCTAAATGCTGTAAATTGCTTCATTCCACCTGCACCCACACTGCTGCTTTGTTCTGTGCTGTTGGCAAGAGGCTGTAGGTGAGCAGAGCTTGTCGTTCAGGAGGGTGCTGTTCCCATACATCAACCACTGCTGCATCAACCTCCACATCCATTTCCCCCTAAGACACAATCGCCCTCTCCCGCCCTCGCTAACGCTCGCTGAAGTGGATTGATGTGACAGAGTGGCTTTTCTGGCATTGTTTCCGGGCCAAACAGCAGCCCAAGCGGATTAAATTAGATTCTTACAGGACAGGCGTGAGATTGGGGCAAGAGGTTTTAACAGAAAGTGGAGTGCTCAGAGGTCAAATGTAATTACACAGACCAGAGCCACTGATGACAGGAGCACTTTGCATTAAGCCACTAATAAACACTTCTACAAAGACAAGAGAAATGGTTGAAAGTCAGTGGAGCCCATGTTTATTAATACATTTAACTATTGTTTAGAGTGGATTCATTATGGGCCGTATTCAGAGTTGGCGACTTAAATTCAAAAGATACGTCAATATTTAGGTGCTGAAGTTGAATTTTTGGGGGCGGCCCATTCAGATGATTGAAATGACCTGATGAAGCAGATCATGTTTGTTTTTTTCTTTGCTGTCAACTGCAATACGATGTTGCATAAAAGCATGAGACAATAAAAAAAGAAAAATACGGTTAGACTAATACGATGATGTACAAATGAGAAGAAAGCAAACATTTAAATAATCTAATAATAGTGTGAAATAATGCCAATATGTTGAGGCTGCATGAATAGCCATAGTCATAACATTTTACGATCATTATTTTTAACAATACGACTTACACCCACGTTATTTGTCTGCCAGCCTATAAAAAAAAGCACGTGATACAACACACCCTTTTTTTTTTTTGCACGATCACCAAGAAGCAGCCTACCGACAGCGGCAGAAAGCGTGAATCTCAGACAGCGATTAAAACGCTGTATCTACTATTAAGAGTTGCACCAACTTATATATGATATAACATATAACGATCATTTTCATTT
>JAOUQW010000046.1:6685581-6697533 GCA_028565825.1 Olivaichthys viedmensis | reverse complement strand
CAAAGCAAAAGTCGTCTCAAACTGGTTTCATGAACATGACAATGAGTTCAGTGTTCTTCAGTGGCCTTCCCAGTCAACGGATCTGAATCCAGGAAAACACCTTTGGGATGTGGTAGAATGGGAGATTCACAGCTTGAAAGTGCACCTGAAAAATCTACAGGAATTGCGTGATGCAATCATGTCAACATGAACCAGAATCTCAAAGGAATGTTTCCAACATCTTGTGAAATCAATGCCACGAAGAATTGAGGCTGTTTTGAGTGCAAAGGGAGGCCCGACCCAGTATTAGTATAGTGTTCCTAATAAAGTGCTCGATGAGTGTATGTTGCCTCATCTTTGGCTCCATGCTGTGCAAAATGGTGGTAAAGCCCCTCTGATAACAAGAAACTGCTGTTAATCAGCCTCTTTAATCATTAGTGGAATAATAGCAGGCAACCGGGATGAGAGAGCAGGGAGGATTATTTTAACTGCTCCACTTCATTGATTTAACATTGAGGATGGGCCTGTGTCTCAATGAGTCACTCTTGACTAATGTTCAGCAAGCAATCCTAAATTTAATTCTGTGTGTTATGAGAGACTTTAATGTAGCTGCACAGTGGTAGGTAATGCACTAAACAATAATAAACCATCTTCAATTGATATATACAGTTGCAAGAAAAGGTTTGTGAACCCTTTGGATTTACCTGGATTACTGATCTTCATTCAAATCCTAATAATAGACAAACACATTCTGCCTAATCTAATAACAGAAAAATTGTGGTTTGAAATGGCCGAGTGAGACTTAACCCAATTGAGATGCTGTGGTATGACACGAAAAGGGCTGTTCATGCTAGAAATCCCAGAAATATTGATGAACCGAAACAGCTTTATAGAAAGGAAAGGTCTAAAATTCCTCCTCACCAGTGTGCACGTCTGATCAGCAACTACAGGAAACGTTTGGTGGAGGTTATTGCTGCTAAACGACGTTCTACCAGTTATTAAGTACAAAGGTTCACATACTTTTTCCAGTCTGGACTGTGAATGATTAATCATTCATAAATATGTTCAGTAAAGACATGAAGAGTACAATTGTGTGAGTGTTATTAGTTTAGGCAGAACGTGTTTGCCTATTATTATGACTTGGATGAAGATCAGACAACATTTTATGAGAAATTATTCCATTCCAAAGGGTTTACAAACGTTTTCTTACAACTGTATTAATTGAATGAAGATTGTTTATTATTGCTGTTGATGCAGCCTTAATGCAGTTAAGGTTATGTGCTGCATCTAAAATACCCTTTTCTATTACAAATCAAGGTGAACTTGTGTGTATGTGTGTGTTAGTATGATTACTTTTGTGACTGTAGACATCACGGTAGAAGGGGAGAGAGTAATTTAGTTAATGTATAACTGCATCTCTTATGAACCATGTAGCAGGGGTCAGTGTAAGGACCGGTTTATACTTACTGTTGACAACGTAGACGGACGTTTAAAATGGCGCAGGTATCCTGCGTTCATTCAGCACGTCGATTGTGTACGTCTCAAAAAATTTACGCAACGCATACATGTGGTGTAATACCAGCGTAAACGGTGGGGGCAGTATAGTGAAGCAACACGCCGATCGGTAGGACGAGATAAATAAACTCTCCGTTGTGGCGACGAGATTGGTTTAATGGCCTGATACACCGTCTACTTTGGCGCCACTGCCGCTGTTTCTGCTGTTTTCTCAAAATACACATTATAATAACATCCTCAACTCCCGCCATCTTCACTGTTTACTTCCTTGTGCAAAATCAGGAAGTGGTCGAGGAAGATATTCCGGTGCTGGCGATGTTTCGGCTCTGACCGTGTGGACAGAGTTTTAATCCGCCAGCTATACGGACGTTACGGAAGCGAGTATGTGATCAATGACGCTCGCATAGCTGCAACATCCGCACGCGTACACGTAGTCATGCAGCAAGTATAAACTGGCCCTGAGGTGGGGAGGAGCCCAGCCTGAATATAACGCGCCTATAATGAACCTTGTGCCCATGTGTGCCAGCCAGCCAGTCAGATGACAGGAAGAGCCCAATGCCCTCAACTCATCAACTCCTTATGGCCAAGTCTCACACATTCTCTGTCCAGCACCCAGCATATGGAAGTGAAGCCATCTTACTGTGAGAGCAGATGACTATCTGGAGCTGCTCTAAGCGTTACATACACCTTATAGCTATCCTGGTTGTCCAGATACAGTGTTTTTAGCATTTTACTTTAATTCTGAGACTTATTAATCAAAGTGACAACATGGTGCATGGTGTAGGGTGAAATGAGGGCATCGTAAAACACCAACACTCTGTAAATCTGGTTGTTTGGTGTTAAAGAATGACCATTCTTTTAAAAATGAGGAAAAAAAGAGGGGAAATATATTACGTCTTTATATTTCAACCTCAGTAAATCCAGGAATCGCAGCTGAATAAATAAGCCCAGTCAGCAACCTTCTGAAGCAGGAGGCAGGATTAGTCAGAAATATTTTACTGCATAATAATGTTGAAGTCATAGCACTGGTCAGATGTCACTTTCTAAAGAGCACTTCCTCTTATTCACCACACAATGACAAGGACAATGTGTGACAAAACAGCACCCATTACCCATTAAAAGCACTGGAGCTGAATGAGTCATGATGGTGAATGAGACGAGAGGACAGCGTCCACAACAGAGGACAAAATTCTCATTTCTAGGTGCATACCTCTAAATGTACCTTAAAAACAAGGTAAAACAATATACTGTAAGTTCAATATGCATCCTTGTGCACACCAATACAGATAGACACTTACACCTTAAGTTCTATTCATTTTGGTCTTCCGTTCACACTAAAACGTTTTTTTCTTTTTTCAACCACTGCAAACACATCTTATTGAAAATGCACTGCAGGGCTGGCTACATTTGAAAACGCCATTTTCGCCACTTTGTAGTGTGGACGAGGGAAACAGGAAATATTTGAAAACGTTGGCATTTAGCGACCTATGACCGGCTCCCGATTGTCACGTGATCCCAGCTCCAACACGTCTAAAATGTATAACGAGTTCATTCGATTGTGATTGTTGGAACAATCTGTTTTGGTTACATGTTTACAGCTGAACAGAGCTATGTACAATATAAATGCACACTTTTGTATTCCCTGCTCTACAACTGACCCCTGCATGCTCAATGCTATTACTGACAATACCAAGTGTTTTAGTTTCTTAACTTAGCCATCTCTGCTAATGTGCCCATAGACTGTATGCATGCCTATAATATGCGCTATGATATGTCACATTGAACTGCTTGGCGGAAATAGTGTCAACTTCCTGGCTCAGGTAATGTGCGCAATCTGCGTTTGCTTAAAAACAACTTCTTATTATGTCTGCGTTTCAGTGTGGATGGAAATCTTGCTGATACAAAAAACAACCTCAAGCTCTCCGAAAGGCTTCATTATGTCATTATGTCATACATCTGCAGTGTGAGTGAGTGATGAAACATTTTAGGATAAGCAGTCACACGGGACAAAATGATAAGATAGAGTAAAGTGTGGTTTAGTGTTTGGACTTGGTGATGCTGTATTATTGGCACTGTTTATAGCTGTGGAGAAATGCACGGACAAAGTGCAGCTTAGTGCTGCAAGTGGCAGAGAGCTATAAACACAGTGAGCTCATTATGAGGGGCTGTAGCGCTTACAGACCCTTAGGCACTAATTCACAGTGAGAATGGGCTAGCTCTGCCAACTCACTTCCTACCAACTGGGAGACCTACTACTACTACACACCCACATTTTCTCTTTCACCCTCACCCACTGTGGCCCATTTACAACCTCAGATTCCAGAAGTCCATGCTGAAGGTGTTCAATTTACTGCAGACAGATGGAGTCACTGCCCTTTTTAAAGGAAGAGCCTTTTCAGTTTCCCTAAGAATCAGCAAATATACAATCGCTCATGGGCCAGCAGATACAGCCCAGCAGCATAGAGCCTATAGCCCATCAGATCCTGCTTTTGGGGTCTACTGAGGAGGATACAACCAGTACGCAACAAGAGCACTGCTTCTTCAGAGACGCTAAGGACAAGTCTTGCAATTCAAAAGAAACAGCACAAGCAAATAGCTTGTGGCGTGCACTCACACGTTGGTAGTGAAGATGCCGTAGATGAGGTCCTGCTCGGGCAGATAGAAGGTGCTCTGGAGCTCGTTGTAGTAGAAGGGGATCTCTCCGGAGCGGGAGCAGTTCAGCCGAGCTTTGGTGAAGGTGGTCCAGGTGTCCTCGAGCAGAAAGCGGCCACCAATGTCATTCTTACAGACGCGCGCCACCCGAGAGTACACCATCTTCCCGCAGTCGTGCTCCACCGCATTCTCCCTCAGGAAGAAGAAGGTAAAGAGCCCAATATCGTAGGCAGAGATGAACTGAGGCTCTAAGAGAACGAGAGAGAGAATACATACTGATGAATACTAGGCATCAGTGGTTAGGGCACTGGGCTAGTGATCAGAAGGTCGTGGGTTCAAGCCTCAGCACCGCCAAGCTGCCACTGTTGGGCCCTTGAGCACGGCCCTTAACCCTCCCTGCTCCAGGGACGCTGTATCATGACTAACCCAGCGCTCTGACCCCAGCTTACCGATATGTGAAGAAAAGAATTTCACTGTACTGTACTTGTATATGTGACAATAAAAGGCATTCTTCTTCTCCTAATAACTTAACATCCACTATTCGACCATTTTGGTTACTTGTCATCATAATGAAGAAACGTCTGTGAAAGCTAACACACAAAATTCCTTGTTGCTATAAATTAAATTTCTTCATTTTGTCCTAAGCATTGCAAACTTTTGCACTCTGTAGAAAAATGACCTGAATATGATAACGGCAATATAAGCTTATGTTTTCATGCTATTTAAAGAAACCGAGCCAAACATATAAGCAAATAAGTTTAAGTATTTTTTCCGCTTCTAGCAAAAATGTAAAAGGTCATTTTGATCTGAACAGAACAGAAATGTTAAATGTTAGTGTCACACACGTCCATATATGCAATAGGACCGGGAATATGAATGGACGGTATGTGAGAATATGTGTGTATGTTGTACTTGTGCATTTGTGTGTGAGCATGTTAAACACTCACATGACTGAAGGTGTATTTATGGTTATATTAAACCATAATGTGGCCATATTAAATCTTTAAGTAACGATGTATAACATTATTGTAACAGTGTTGTTGAAAACCCCAACAGTGCTTGTTCAAATATCTGACTCGATATGTCTTTTCTCCCTTTTATTGGTGGTTGAGTGCTGTAAATTGGTAGTTTCTGTCCTTATCGGCTTGGTTTTCTTGTTTTATTGGTCACAGCGGTTTATATAATTAGAGAGAGATTGAATGCCAGGCTCCCAATCATAAAAAAGATTATGTTCAATAAAACCAGAAAATGGCAGAAGCATCTTCCCTATAAGGTCTTGTTGATGTAAGAAATCGGTTTTCCCTCAGACTTATGGCAGGTACTTGTGCATTTGTGTGTGTGTGTGTGTGTGTGTGTGTGTGTGTGTGCTCACCTGGATCCTCAGTAGTGATGTCCCTGTGGCTGTGCTCTCCGCTAAGCTGATGTTATACAGCGTCTGGCTGAATATGGGCCTGTTATCATTTTCGTTGAGCAGATCGATGAAGACCCGAGCGAAGCCCACGTGCTCTGCCACGGACTCGTTGGCATACAGCTGGATGGAAATCACCATCATGGAAAACATTACAATCAAGAGCAGCTCTTTACAATCAATAATTCATTGGTCTATATTGCTGATTTGGTAACGATGAAGCCTGCTCTTGCTACGCCTGTCAGTATAACAAACGATCTCATTTATTATGTGAGCTGCAACTTTACCAGAGAAGGAGATGTATATGATTAAACGCTTATGGAAATATTACATTGTAGTCAACATAGACAGAAATAAATGATGCATGAACTCTGGTCCTGGTAGTTCATTACTCTGGTTACATGTACTATCATAGATTCAGCTTGTGAAAATAGATATAAAAGGTACTTTCACCAAATACTACATGTACTGCATATTAGAGCAGCATTTATATATTCATACAGCTTCTAAAAACGTATAAATTATACAAACGTAGTCAGTGGAAATTCATTGTTGCTGCTTAACGCCAATCAGGAAAGACTTTGAGCCTCAGACACAAACAGTGATAACTGAGGCAAGATTTTGTAGAACGCTCTAACAACAAAAGGCTATAAAATATCGGATTTTATGCCAAGCTTGCTTGACTTCGAGAAGAAGCATTCGTTAAATGTATTTCTCTACCAGGTGCAGCAGTATGTCAGTTCAAACACGAGGAAGTGATGCTTGAGGCTGTGCTCAAATCCTTCAGACTAAATAAGTAGCAGAAAATCTAACACCATCAACAGATACTACAGAAAGAAGATTCCCTAAGGGTGCTTTGGATGGTTAAAGGTTCTTAGCTTCCTAAATGAGTTCTACTCTCTGCTGTAGGTTTATACATAGAACCATTAAGGGACCGAATCTACAGCTTGGTACTAACTAGGGGTCAATGAAGAGTTGACTAATATATCAATCATGGATAATCAATTACTTTTTAATAGCTTAATGAATTAGTAATATGTGGGTCATTCCTTGCTTTTGTGGCATTTAAAAAACTTGCTTTATGGTGCAAGCACTTTATATATATAAACCAACATGAAGTGTGTTAGTAAGGTGTTGTGCCACCACGAGTCAGCAGAACAGCTTCAATGCGCCTTGGCATAGATTCTACAAGTCTCTGGAAGTGTACTGGAGGGATGGAGCACCGTTCTTCCAAAAGATGTTCCCTCAGTTGGTGTTTTGATGATGGTGGTGGAGAGCCGCTGTCTAACACGTCGCTCCAAAATCTACCATAGGTGTTCAATAGGGTTGAGATCTGGTGACTGCGAAGGCCATAGCATATGATTCACATCATTTTCATCCTCATCAAAGCATTCAGTGACCCCTCGTGCCCTGGAGATGCACTCATTTATTCAGGTTTTTACTTTAATTTGTCACCCGTCTTTATGTGTATATTCTATTTTCCAAAATAAATTACAGTCATGAGAATATTTAGGTGTATACAGGCGAGATTAGCTACGGTATCAGCAAAATTTGTCATTGTGGTAGAATAATGGTTGACCTTAAACATATGTTTAAATAGCTACATCCCACATATTAAAAAAATTATGAAATGTAATTGATTTCCTGTGTAATTCTTGCCTAACAGGGTGGAACGTGTATGAGTGGAACAGGCAGACTGTAATTGTTAAAAATCCAAAAGATTAAAAATGAAAAGGAGTGTTAGGACTTAACCAGCTTAGTTAGTTGAAATGCCCACCATATGTGATGTCTATTCATGAAAATTATATAATTGTAGACTGGGTGAATTACTTAACGCAAACGTACTACGTACTAACAGACTGGAAAGTAATATTGGGGACAGACAAAAAAACCCATATACAATTATAATATATATATATATATATAATCAAATATTCATGAAAAATGAACATTTTTATCGAAGAGGTCTTAAGTAGAAGATTGGGCAAATATTTTTTTTTTTTTAAATATTGTATAATGTCATAATAAAGTTTCAGTTAAGAAATTGGTAAGAGACATGGGGAAAAACGCATATGTACACTGACAATTATTGACAATTATTTAAAAAAATGTATACAGTATATAAACAATCACTGCCAAATTTAGATTTTTTCATTTAGATTTTTTTTATATATATTATTGTATTTGTTTATATATATAAACAATCAACTAAACATAAAAAATAAAATATTTAAAAGCAGTCTAAAACTATGCTTTACAGTTAAGATGAAATGGTTTTTTTTCAGGGACAGAAAAGGCACCGCATACAAGGAATGACCCATGTAAAAAATTTAATATGATATGCATTAGGGAAAATATGGCCATGCCTAAAAACAACAAATTTAGAACCATAGTGTTTTGAGTCTATATTACTTTGACAACCGAATATGCATGTTTTTCCTCCAAATTTCTATACTTTTTCCAGGTCTGAAAATGAGTGCCTTTAAATTCCATAAATTCCAGACTTTTCAGACCTGCGTAAGAACCCTGAGATGGGCGGAATAAAGTTTTAGGGTGTGCATTTAGGCACATTATACATCAATACTGATTAAATTCAAAAAATTAACATAAGTAGGTGATTTATCTTTGGTAGTTTGCCTTATCTCAATAAATACCCAAGATTAGTTGAGCCAGATTTGGATGAGGCCTGTGGTCTACTCACAGAAAAGCTGTAGCTTCTGATAGTCTCGAAGTCCAGAGGCACGGCCACGCGCACTCGGATATCAGCTCGGCCCTGAACCGACGTGGGGGAGATGGTGAAGTGATCTGAGTTGTTCCCCATAAGGATCACCTCGAACATGCTGTTTACTCCCTGCAAAGAGACAGAAAGAAGGGGAGATGAGTAATGGTGTCTGCCTGCTTGCAATGTGGATAAGTGCCTATTTCAATCTGTACACATGATAAGGGCTTGTCAGGTTACACAAAGTGGAGCAATGCTAGCATTCGGTTATAGAATTACTGCGAAAGAAGCAATTTTTTATAATTACATACAAAATAGCACATAATGGCAGGAATAAAGACAATATAATAGTTTTATGACTATGAATCAACATCTAGGGTGACCAGACGTCCTCTTTTCCTAGACATTCTTATTCTCGAGGCTTAAAATATCGCTAACACTTTTCTTTTACAGTCCTAAAGTTGATGTAAAACTATGGTAAATACCAAGACAGTTTAACAAAATTTCACGTAAATGTCTGACAGGTATTAAGGAGAAAATGACATAATAAAATACCTCATAATTTGAAAATGATTTGGAGTAACAAAGCAGTAAGTGGAAAAGGGCTGAAAAAGAACATGATCATTCTTACTATGGTTTTATTGGGTCCTTACCATGTCCTTCAAAAAACTATCCATTTCCGTAGATCAATGTGTTGCGAGTAAGTTTACTGTCGACAGCGTAACTAATGAAAACATTAAAATGTACAGCTTCTTCAGTGAAACTGTGACTGACTTACTGCTTTCGTTTGTAAAGAATACAAAGCGTATTAAATTTCACTGATACTCCAAATAATTTTACAATCATGAGGTATGTCCTTTTCTTCTTAATACCTAGAACCTGTCAGGCATTGGTAAAATGAATCATCATCTTTTCACATGAAAATAATTCACCAGTCCTTTAGTGTTTGTACCGCACACTTACCTGCTTAATAGCTTGAACTTGTCTGGTATTTCAGTGTACTTAACTTAAATTGTCTTGATACTTACCGTCGTTTTACCCAAAGTAATTCTTTGGAGTTTTTACTATACACTTACCCAGTTAATACCTAGAACTGTAAAAAAAATATATATATATATACTGTATATGTCACGTCGTGCATGTGCAGGGGTGCGGACACACATGCGTAGTCGCTCTGTACATCAAACATATTTATTTTCGTCTTTACAACTCTCTCAGATATCGGGGGAGACCAAAACTAAGCTCACGCCGCGACAGGCGTGCTAACACACAAACCACGAAGGACAATACTGGACAGACACAGGCAGGTATTTAAACACTTAATAATTAAGGAAGACGAACAAGGAACAGCTGGGAACATTTAACATGACTCACGTGACACAGACAGGGAAACAATACATAAACAAAGGGCGCGTGGCCGCGCACGTGGCTGCCGTCGCCATAGCTACAACCCCGCTATGTCCCGCGCACGGCCGTGAACGAGCGAACTGGAACCTGTGAATCCATGCTTTTGACATGGGAAGATAAACACAAGATACACTCGCCGTTCAAGTTCCCAACATCCTGAGAACACTATTGCCAGGGAACTGGGAAATATGGAGCATAAGCTAGTAGCTAACTAAAGACTGAGGACAACAATTAAGCCAGCTAGCACTGTTTTATACAGACAACGTAAAGACACAGTGAGAGTAGAAATGAGACATAACCATCAGTAACATCAACATTTCCCACAGATGTGTTGGTAAATTACTAAGATTTTTTTTTTACCTTTGTAATTACACTTAGCATTGGCCGACATGTGGAGTGAGTTAAATTGAGCACTTGAGACAGAAACAGATATCAAAAACTCATTTTAATCACCTTTCCATGATATCAGTGTTGAAATATATAATAACACATAAACTGAATGGCCAAGAAAGAATCCCAATTTAGTGGGCGGGAACCCGAATGAACTGGCTCTTCTCCTATAACATCTCAGGTGAAATCATGTAAACACAGTGAGCATGGCCCTGTTTAAACATAGCATTTAATCTTTGTGTCCTTATATTATTTAAATATTTATAGAGGTATATGGAACGACAATAAAGTTGGACTATAGTCAGGTTTCCCAGTACACACATAACCCCTGCCCACTGTGTGTGATAACACTCTCTGGTCTGTGGTCTGGTTGGCAAACTTTTTCTCTTTTAACAAATCATTGTGCACCCCAACAATGAGTCACCTGAGAACCACTGACAATAAATTAGAAGGAAGGGAAAGGAAGATGACCACACTGAAACCACACAGACTAAAATAAACACATCATAAGTCCTAAGTGGAGACACCAGGAGCTCCCTGTTTTGTTTTGGGATTTTTTAGCGTGTTTCCTGTTACAGAAGTGCAGTACATCAAAAGCCTGAAAAAAAAAATGACTGGGAAAAACTCATCTGTAACCTGAAGAGGACTGGTCAAGTAATAAAACAGAAGACAAAACTTTAAAAAGTGCAACAATACAAAGAGAATCTGTAAGGGTTCATAACATGAAAGACTAGAGACTAATGCTGGTATGTAAGGCTAGTAATTTTAATGCTCATAATGCTAATGCTTGTACAAGTGCTCTGGAGTGATCTAGTAACTGAACAGGATCAATTCAAAGCCTGAGTGAGGACCTACGTAAGTGCGTAGACAATAAATGCAAGATATTGTCCTAGGAAGTAGATCTTTAGACCTTTGCAGAAGGAATGGAGACACAGGGCCATTTGAACTGAAGGGTGAAACCCGATCCACACTTTTTTTCGAACATCTCAAATCTCAGAGAAGGACACGCCAGGAGCCATGAGGCTGAAGACCTGAGTTGACGTGTAAGTGTGTAGTTCTAATGCACCTGGTGAGCAAACTATCGACAGAACATCTTAATAAGCTGGATTTAAATGCTCATCTATTTGGTAATCACTATTCACTGTCGGATAGTTTAGTTTCTCTTCATAGAGCTATCAGACATATCAGATCTATTGGTTCTATAAAATTTATAAGGTCTGCACCATCAAATCTAAACATTTATTTCTAAATCTGAATGTAGTTTTTAATAAGTAGTTTTTACTTAAAATTAAATTGTTTCCCCCAAATGAGTCGTTTATCATTTAGAATGTTATGAGAAGCAGAACAACAAGTCACTCTGCCTATTTGGGAAGTTTAAGAAAAGGCTCCTGGGTGAAGCTCCCTTATGAAGCTGGTTGAGAAGATGAGAGTGTGCAAAGCTTCATCAGGAACACTGTTAAGAATTTCAAATCGAAAATAGTTTTTTGATCAGGTGTAATGCATATATCAGATCTCTCAGACCTAGCTGATTAACAGATCTATTGGATGAGATTGATCAGACCTACAGTATCAGATTGGTCAGATTTAAGGGATCTACTAGACCTATCAAATCTATTAGACATATAGGACCAGTAAATCTATCAGATCAATCAGATGTGTGAGATCTGTCAGCTGTGTTAGATCTATTGGACCTACTGTATCAGAGCTAATGGGTATATTGAACCCATAATTTCACTCTTCATTAAGAGGTCAACATGAGAAGTAAAGAAACCTAGTAGATCTGTCTAATCTGTCAGATCTATATGACCTATCAGATCTACTGTCACATCCTCCGGGAACCACTTCCCAAAAACTTTAGCGATTAAACATACCAGAAGTAACA
>JAOUQW010000046.1:6621575-6683566 GCA_028565825.1 Olivaichthys viedmensis | reverse complement strand
AGCACATTCTGTATCTGTGATGAAGTTGCTGTTCTCTCTCTCAGTGAACAAAGCTTTATGTATTGCTCTTCTGATGGCATGGTCACTTTTGGTCTGCCTGATCCGTGCTTTGGATACGAGTTTCAGCAAAATGTTTTACAGTGCCATACCGTGGTGATGAAAAAAATCCCAGATTTTCGAGGTAGTCTCAGACTTTTGGACCCCACTGTACATGCTAAGAGAAATAGAGCGAAGAAGAAGAGAGCCGACGCACAGGTCTGGCTCTGCAGACCAATACAAGTGTAATGACAACATTTGGATCACCTGGGCGCACTGCAGTGTTACAGCTCACTGAGGAGAGAGTTGAAAGCGACACGCCCAGAAAAGACATGCCCTAACCCAAGTAAACCAAACTGCTACACTTTCCATATTCCACCCTAACAATTTTTTTCATTTATAATAGAATGAAAAAGAAGAAGAAAAAGAAAAAGCTGAGCAAAGCTGTTTGTTTATTCTCTTAAGGGGATTTAACACTAAGAATCCACTCTGAAAGACATTTATCCCTTCACTTACTCCAGCCTTTATATACACGGCTTACTCCTTCACTTCATGAACTGCGTCTTGTGCCTTGCAGTCCGTACAAATAAAGAGCGATAAATATGAAGCCTGTTTCCTCCAAGAGAGTCTATGGGCTAGATTTTGGAGTTGACAGATGATTATTGCCTCTTTCTCACTGCTGATTCATAGAGAAGGAGCTTAGCGCTTTAGCTGCCAGATCTAGAGGATGAGGCCGGATTCACTTCTTCCTCACAGACACTCGAGGTGACATAAAACATAACCTTTATCACCAACTGTGTAAACCAAATGTCCTCTACATTCTAAAAACACAGACAACAAAAAGAGAAAATGGTTTTGCCCATGCCACAGCCATCACTGAAGTTAGCCATCACTTCACAACTGCAATTTTTTTTTAATTTATTGCTAAATTAACCCAGGAAGCAAAGACGATATGAAAAGGAAAGAGTCCAGTTAAAATCAATTCATCTCGCAAAATGCAATGCTGAAGGGCTTTCAAGCAGGCTTATACACAAAGTCTAACCACCCTGTAATACAACACACATAGTATTTAGTCCTTCAAAATCAGATTGTACCATAATCCATATTTAACCATCCATACAGGAAGATCCATGGCAAAGCAAAAATTCCAATATCCACAAACTTTAATAGCCAACAAAGCTGCATTGAATTAGATTTTAAATTCACCAGTAAAATATAAAGAAATAATCCCTTAATGAAATGACTACCGGAAAATGAACCTGCGTCCTCACACTGCCCTACAGCATTAGGGTTTACTTACAGTAATTGTCTGAATAGAATATATATTACAGGAACCTTTTTGTCTCATTAACAATATGCGTTCTTTGATTACACCAACAATTCCTGCCTAGAAGATAGACAGACTGGACAGTCATTTCATTTCATAGTGTTTAACATAAAGCAACAGGGAGCCCAAATCTGAGACTGATTTTAAAACACACAGCATTACTGAGCAGTTACTTATATACACCATATTCTAGCTATACTGCATGTTAATAAATTTTATGTGTGTGTGTGTGTGTGTGTGTGTGTGAGACATTTCCGACATTCCCTTAGTTATGTTTAATTGCTTTCGCTGCAATTTGAGCTGTAATGTCCAACACAATGGCCATTAATCTCGGAGATTGCCTCTCCTTTTTCATTCTGAAAAAGCTTTTAGCTCCCGTTGCATGCTACAGCAATGTCGCTGCACGTTTGTAAAACAAAGCAGTTGTGCTAAAACAGCTAGGTCATCTCTGCTGACCCCAGTTTACAGATTTCAGGCAGATTTTGATGGTCAGCTGGGAGTTTCAGAAAATGACCAGTATTTTTCTCCATGATTTGAGCAGTTCCCTGACAGCAAGACCAAAAGCACTCAACTCAAGTACCCAACTTTGACGATTTAGATTGGTAACTGTATGACTGGCACTTGTACTCATGCGCTCACCATTTTAAAAATGCACACAGGACATAGCTCTTTTTTAATTTTATAAACTTGTTTTAAAATTAGACAGATTTATTTATTTTTTCCAAAATGCAATCTATTTTAGGGGGCTTGTCAAAAGAACAAACCCAAGACCCAAGTCATGAGACATGCTTAACGCTGAACCTGCAAAGTAATGGACCGTCATCTGTTTTGGTGACAATGATGAATTCTTATGGACTTTAGGCTTTCTAAAGCTAGCTATCTTTAAGGAACCAGAATAGTCCTGAATTTGCTAAATTACATCCTCAAACCCCAGAGGTAGTAGATAAGGCAAGAAATAATATTTTTTTATGTTTTTGATATCACATTAATTAAAAAGTGTAAAAAGTGGCACAAACACTATGACTGACAAAATTCCTGCTAGAGCATAACACTAACCACTAGGAGGGAAAAAGAGAATGTCGTTTAAATACAAAATTTAAAAACAAATCAACACTGGCAATATGACCAGCAGCCTCCTACACCTCACTGGTAACTGCAGCTTTGATGAGGGAGAAAAAACACAGATGGGTCCACAGACCACAGGACAGGTAGGCGTCAATACAATCATAGTACCAGCAGAGTCCCTCGACAGATGGAGGCACCTTTCTGTCTCCCTTTCCAAACACATCCTTATTTTCCCTTTCTCCTCTCAATAGACTGACTCGTCTCTCCATGGAGCGTCTGCAATCTTATCAGGGGAGGCAGACGGCAGCTTATCAGAGCAAATACCAAATTTGCCTTTGTTTTGTCTTCCCGTTGTGAGATTTCCATGTTGTTTGTGTCCTTTGGGGAGGGGGAGGTGGCTACGGGATGAGCAGACAGGCAGAAAATGGTCCAGAAATCTAAATCCTCCCAGACTGATCATCAAAAAAGTGAGAACAATGAATAGGCTAAGAAATGTCACATCGCAGAAGAGGAAGTCAAACTCCACTGGGGCAGCAGGGGGCGAGTCAGGTAATGGAGGACCAGCTCAGCCAGGCAAAAACACGAGAAAAACAAAACAAAACAAACAAAAAAACCGCCCTCAAAAGCAATGAGAAAAACATTTACGGCCCGCAATTTCACTAAGCTATTAAAGTTGCCTCAGCTGTGTCTGCCATACGATGAAAAGGCCATGCAGAAAGTGTGCGGAAACACGAGCCAAGCACTGGGATCATCAAATGATGGGCTAAATAACGTCGCAGTGATTCAGGTGCCAACAGCAGAATGGTGGCTGGCTCTAACCAGCAGCCTAAGTATCCCAGCCTGATTGCAGTAAAACAGCATATGCTCTCAAAGTTTCAATTCCCTGCCATTGTTAGTACAGAGAACATGGCTCTCACTTTTTCTAGAAGATGTTGAAACAGCACAACCATTACCCAGTGGAGAGCAGATAGCAAGTCCATTCCACAATCTGGGGCCAATTACAGTAGCTGTGGGAGAGAGAAGAGAACAGAGCAGCGACTTATTGTTGCCCATAGTCTGTGTGGGTGATTACTGCCATTTTAGCAAAGAAGGACAGGACTGAAAGGATCAAATCTGCAGGCTTATCTGCACACAAGCCTTCTGGCATTAAACTGTCAGGTCTCAGAGTATATCATCCAGAAATTAGCCCTTGCAAGTTCGGAAAAATCACAGGACCTTCAGCGTGGGCAGTAATAGTGGCACTTTTGCAGGGACTTCAACGCTGACTTTGATTGCTTTTAATGGCAGCATTTGTGAAATGAGACTTATTCATGACTGTAATTTTTTAGTGCTGTGCACACCATATTACAAATGACCCGTCCCTGCACTGATCCCATGGGGCTTCCATCAGAGTGCTGACATGTTTATGCAAGCTCAAACAAACAAACAAAAAATATATTATGACATCAATTGCAGTGAAAAAAAACACTACATCCATCTACATGATTTTTAAGTGTCACTGGAGCTAAGATATGTGATCTATACTGATATATGTAATCTGTGCGATCACCACTGCTCATATACAGTCAGATTTGGCTATACTGGTCACGTACAACAATAAAATAAGGAATTCTGATTGTTCTGAGCATCTTGCACACAAAAAAAGAAAAAAAGTCTGTATAGGAAACGTAACGTTAATGGTAAAAACCATGAAGCTTAGCACAGCTTGTTCAGGTCACATTATGATTGGCTGGGCCTACCGGAAAGTTTAGGGAAGCTCCCACTGTGTCTGCCACACTCCACTGCACTTGACCAGCTTTAAAAGAGGATCCTGTCCATGGCTGGGCATCACAGGCCTTCAAAGGCATACATGATCCTTTCACAGAGCAGCCCAGAGGTTCGAGCCTAGGCCCCCATCCTCTTCCTCCATCCTCAGGTAACTCCTCATAGTGGCTGCCTGAGTGCTCCACTTAAAAATGCTCATCCATCAAAGAAGCTAATCTCAGGGTCAGTCGACACCCATTATTGTGCCACAACTTCCATACCAATGCTCTAGCATAAAAGAGGGCTTTAAGGTGTACTGAGGGATTTCTATGCAATTGGGTTAACATAAAAGGACATTTGTAGGTGTGCTAGCTTACAATACAGAGCCAATTATTCAGCAGTTCTTATGGTGAAAGGAATGCCAAAGTAGTTCTGCTTTGATGAATGGCCATGACGAAAGCGCAAGGAATGCCATAAGAAAGAGAGAAAGGTTGCCATTCCTGTGAGAAGGTGAAAGTGGGCAAACGAACGGCGTCAGCTTGCTTCTCATGTCTTCTAATGTATTGTTTTGCGAACAAATATCAGTGTTTTCTAACTATTAAAAATAATGACTCATTCCCAAGCCGTGTTAGTGCCCGAAAATAAATAAATAAATAATAATCTTCTCTTCTGATAAACAGAACAGAAAGCTGCAAATTCAAAAAACAACCCTCAAGTCTTTTCAGTAGCAATAAAAAGTACAGGCCACAGGCATAGCTCCTTATGAGCTATGGCTACTCTACCGACCAGGTAAAGTTCCAGTGATATCAAACCCTCTGGCTGTCATTTCTATTTTTTTATTTTATTTTTTTCTGTTGACCATTTTTCAGAAATTTCCATCCCACCCCTTGAAAGAAAATAAATAAATGCTTGCCCATATTACCATGTATCTCTGAATACATATCTATGTGTGTTGTCTAAACTAAACACATTTTTGGCACAAAGCCTATCTTGCTTCTTTGGCTGCTGAAGAGACTGTCTGGGAGACGGAATAGGATAACTCCACGTTCTGTTCCCTTCGTGAGCTGACATGCAGGGAGTGAGAAATCTTGAAGAAATGAGAGTCATTTATCTGCCACAGAACACTGTGTGCTCGTCAGCATCAGCACATGTCAACCCTGTTTGACTCTGGGTTTGGCATGTGGACCAGCCTCACAGAGAGGCATGACGGAGTGTGTGAGCGGTCTGAAACCGACCCCTCGATTCTTTTCCAGGACAGTGGGCACAGCCGTCAAGGAGTGGAACATGACAGAAACTCCCCTGACTCACTCCGCCGATCACAAGACACTTTCTATCCTAGCCTATTTCTATTCTATGACGAGCAGTTTGTCTACATGATTGAATGCTGCTAGTGCGGTATATAGGCACGACAAAATATAATAACGAAGGAATGACCTTCATCAAAGTCCTCATGATAAATTAAGGCAGTCATATTAACACCACTCACAGCAGTGCACGTTGACATATGGTTTTTGAACGAATTGTTTAAGGCGAGTGATGGTTAAAAGCATGTGAGCCTCTAGGATAATGACCACTTTAAAAGGCTAATTTGAGTCAAATGTTTCAATCCCTTTAGCAGTGGGTTTGACCTGCCAGGACCTTTTTTTTTTTTAAACAAAAAAAAAACAAAAAAACACACACACTATTTTGGTTACCCACTTATCACAACAGAACTTGGTACAGGAGTATTATAACCCAAACAAAAGAGATTTTAGAAGACCTCCTAAAAAAAAAAAAAAAAAAAGATCTTGAAAATTGATGGACTGGAAAGGGTTTTAAAAGAATTTCAAAAGAGCCCTTATTGAAAGCCTTTGGTTGAGGCTACAGCCATAACAGGTTCCACTAGTTTCTAAAATGAGAGTTCACATATTTTTTTATTCAGTGACCTTGTTTTGTAAAACTATTTATTCAGTGATTATATGGCACATAAAATGTGTTATTTGTAAAATAAACCCATCTTTTTAATAAGCCTATTTATTATTATGACTTGGATGAAGATCAGATCATATTGTCAAGCCATTCATGCAAGAGTCCAGATAATTCCAAAGGAAATTCCATAAACCTTTCTCTCCCAACTATATATTACATAACATGCTGGGCTAGAGAGTATTGATGCGTTGAGGCAGTGTGCTAGCAGCGCTCACCTTGAATGGAGATAACTGGGTGTTCTTGGTAGGTACACTCTGGTCTGCTCTGTGGTTGTGGGCTTGGGCTGGGCTCTGTGGGAGAAGGGGGCTTCTGGGAGAGCACAGCAGGAATGCCAAAAGAGAGCAGACAGAGGAAAAGGCCAGACACAGCCAGGGAAATTACGTCCCGTGGCAACGCTGTCATGGTGACTGAGGCCAACCTCTCCTCTAGCTGCCAAGGTGGGCCTCTGGAATGCACCTGAAAGATAGGAAGAAAGAGTTGGATATGGATCACTTCTGAAAATATTACCACACTTTGCCCTTTTGATAATGGACTAAATGTGAAAGAGCAGAAAGACTTAATTTAACGCCCTATAAATACCGGGTAATTGGGTAATGCACGGAGGCGAAGCTGGAATGGCTCCACCACATCTTCTCTAACAGCCCATGCAGCAAAGCCCTTTGCACTTAGAAAAGCTGATGAATTAATATTGCTTACAACTATATCAATTCAGAGGGACTTTACTGGAGCTCCTTAGTCAACACTCTTTTTTCCCCACAGGGAAAAATATTTATGGACTGGTAAATTTTTGCTAAACACAAAAGGGAAAAAGCAATACCTGATATTACTCACATCTCTACAGAAAACACTCTATTTTCTGTACAGATAAAAACTGCTGCAGCCATCAGTAGGGTGTAATAGCTGGGCTAGAGGAGCTGGTGTTAAAAAATAACTCCTGACAGAACATGATAGCTTGGCTTAAAAGTTCCTTACACAAGGTGATGTTTAAAACTCCTTAAAGACCGGAGCCTTTCCGCATGTGCGAGATGCACTTTGATGTGGAGGAGTTTTAATATCAGAGCTCATCTTATTAGAGGCGCGGGGAGGCATGACATCTCCATCTTTATTCAACACTCCTGCATTCCCGCTGCAGCCACATTACGCCACTCAGCAGTTAGCTGAATCACGGCTCACTCTGAAGGAAGCTGCCTGTCAATCTGCACACAGAGAGTGAAGAACTGCCAAGTGCTAAGTGCTCTGCTCTCCATGTGTCACAGCAGATAGGCCTTAATGGGAGCCGATAATCATGCCTGAATAAAGCTATGGGCCAAAGAGACTGAGGATAAAATTAACCCTCAGGCTTTCCATATGTGGGCTATTACGGGAACACGCTTTAGTTTTTTTCCTTAGTTCACCTAATTTTTAAACAGCTCCCTTTCAACGAGGTCTTCACTCGAGTCCGCAATCTCGTACCTGGTCTATTGATACTAGGCTGAGTTTTAGACAAGACTGTTGCAGCTCAGCTCATCCAGCTCCAACATGATGACATCGGTGCAGCTACTATATTGATATGATTTTCATCAGAAGAATGATGTTTGGTATTTCGAGTCTGCAGTTCATGATGATTCTAATACTAGACTAATACTGTTTTTTATTTTAAAGCCAGTGAGAGAACACTTATTTATTTATTGATTTAATGGGGCAATCAATAACAAATTATTGGCTTCATTAATTTCAAAATCAACCATTATACCCACGATCAATTACACACTACAGATGGTAACTAATTAGGCAAATGAAGGTGCTGATGAGGTTGGGGCCATTGCAGTCAACGTGCTTTATGATTGCTGGGCTTTTTATATAGGTATACAGTTCAAATCTTCAGACCAGACTGTAAAAAGGAGAGTACGATATGAGGATAAACACAAAGAGTAGTTTCCATTCCAATGAAAAAAAATTCCTTAATGACTTAAATCCAGTACTATGGGATTGAAGAATCCGAGTGAAAAATGCAAACAGAACCCATGGTTAATCCATGATCCACTCTGGAGCCAACATCTTCTCAACTTCATTCTTAACAGAGAGAAGACATGATACATGGCTGGACCAGAATCAGACTCTGCATACATTTTCAATGAGGATGATATGGGGATTCCGCTGTGGTAGTCAAAGCTGGTGCTAGCCAAGCCAGTGTGCGCCAGCTGCTACAAGAGAGTAAACTTGGCCCAGGTAAACATATAATAAACAAATAACACACACACACACGAATTGTTAGCAAGTTTCTCCACAACAATAAGCCTATATCTGTGGGTTCTTTAGCCTCCCTTTAGAGAGGAAGACTCTAAAGGCTATACACAGATGTGCGCATACCCACAAACATCCAAACTTGCAAATTACGTTCCTGAACAGCTGGTAACATTCCTCCCTAGGCCCTGGAGTATGAGCAGAGCCGTCTCAAAACCACAATGCCAACTGCTGTGTGCCCACAAAAGTGCTCTCTGATGCTGGCGAGGAGGACCGGCACTTCCTGGCTTCATTGAAATCAAGTTTATCTAAAGAATGTGAAACAAAGGAGCCACCTGGACCACTCTGTTAGACCCCTTGGAGATGCGGGCGGGCAGAGTGAACAGTCAATTATCCATGGCCAGTGTGCACTTAGTGTAATCCAGGAGCAGCCCTAAAGCTAATGACTATACAGTCAGAGTCTCTGTCAACAGCTCCAGGATCAGAGGAGAAATTGTGTGTCCGATGGGCAAGTGGTCCCTGGCTTGCTTCTGCCAAAAGCTCTGCGTGTTGCCACAGCAACAGGCCCAGTTAATGAATGCGTCGTTATCGTTGTCACGCACACGCAAGGAACTGTCCATATCGTTATTTGCGCAGAGCATTGAGCTCAAACAGACGGCCCGGCCGAGGAAACCTAGAGAGCGCAGCCACAGCGTAGTGGCCGTCTCGCTTAATGAGCAGAGCATCTTCAGTTAACAATGTGTCGATCGACAGCAATGTCAAACAGAGGCGTTAGCAGCGGGGATCATTCTATAGTGTGGATGATGGCAGGACTTGTTCGATTTGCATGTGCGGTTTCTCAAGCTTTTGTAGACTTCAACTACTTGTAGTGTTTATCATGTCATGTTATTTGACCAATATACAATGACAGCTTAAGGTTATATCTCGTGATCTTCTGAAGTAAATTAAGTAAAGGGTGAAATGCCACCGTTTTCCAAACACAGCTGCAATATGGAAGGCATGGTTTCTGAAGAAAAGGAGTAAAGAATCCTTTGGTGGGTTAAAAACTCTCTCCCCAAAAATTCCCCATATATGAGGGGAGTCTATCACATTCTATGGGCCATTGGGTTGCCAGATGCTTTGTTTTCTCTTGCTGCGAGTCGTAAAGCGATCCAGACGAGAGCAAATGATGCACCTCATTCAAGCTGATAGGCCACTTCTTTAGTCAACCCAAGAGACCAGATTTAATTACAACTGAAACTTCCTCAGCTGAATCTCATCTGAATCAATTAAGAGACTGATTCAATTTTTTCTGGCCCCAATAGGGAAAATTGCTGCCCACAGAATGCAACCCATTTCATATCAGCGAGGCAAGGAAGCGGATATATTTTGTCCTATAGATGTTTTTTCGGCGAATAAAAAAAGCTAATCATAATGCCACGTGCAATTTGTGAAATGCTGTCTGAGGAAGCGTATTCTCTCCAGTGATTTCTGAAGTTGATTATCTCTGATTATTTTCTCAAGGTTTAGAGTTTTATGTGCAGACTCATAATTAAGTCCTTATAAACAGTAAAAGTATGAGATTTCTGCCATTTAGGCACAGCCTTCTGCAGAGATAACCCTGTTGTTTGCTCCATCACTGAGGGAATACTAAGGCGCCTCATCACCGAGCTACTCTCTAAACACCCGCCACACTCTGCCAGGTCTCATTTGCAGGGAAAGTAAGCAACACCTGTTTCTTGATTAAACTAAACATAGGCAAGAAGATACACAAAGTAAACGATTTTTATTTGATAAACTCAATGGTTTTACAATAAGAATAGTTTTTTGAAATGTGGAAACACTTTGGAGTTCTTCAGCATGTTAACCAGTGTTCACAGAGGTTCTGAAAATAACCTTCAAGGAACTGTTCTGACTGACAATAAAATGCTCACCAAATGGAAAGGCGAACTCTTAGATCGCATCATCTTTTCCTTACATTTTAGAATTCAGTATTTTATTCAAAAAACGATGTTTTTGAGCCTCGCCGAGAAGTATAAACATTTGAACATGCGCATGTTTGCCGTATAATAGTAAGTACTTACAACAGAAGTACAACAATATATTAAGTAATGCACTTTCAACCTTTGGTCACTGTATGTGAAAAAGGGCGTTACTGCAACACTCCCACACTTCTTCACACTACAAATAACACTGAGTGAAGCTTGCTGAGCACAAAAGTTTGGCATGTTTGTCACGTTGTAATAGTTCCATTCTGAGCATTACAATCCTATCAAGAATCCTTTATGAACCCCACTTTAAGAATGCAGGAGTCTGTCCTCTAAGCCTTATTGATCTCAGATGCATCTCTTGCCCGAAGCCAATCACATACAGACCACAACATACACGGACAGCTTTTAAAAAAAACTGGTCTCAACCCTTTCACTGCTCTACCATTTACCCTGGTGCCCCTGACCTGAGCTGAGGCCAGTCAGGGTTGCATAATTCCTTTCAAACACAGGGCCACATCAAATCTCTTTAATGCCTGCGCTGCCCCTCTAGGGGACATGGAGAGACAATGGGGGCGCTGAAACCAGGGGAATGGGGATGGGGTGTGTATGTGCACTTAGGAAATTCACAGTATTTGAAGCGGGGTATAAAGGAACGATATAAAGGACTCTTTGGGGACGGGGGTGAGGGGAGGGTCATGGAAATCGTGGTATTGACTTGCTTATCTCACGCATGAGTGAATCCACTAAATCACTGAAAGGGCCGTTCTCGGGAATATGCTACAAGACCTCAGAGACATAGAAGAGACTGTCAGCCGTGGCCGATAGGCAGAGACTCCAGCCGTGTCCAGGAATGTATGTGATAACGGCTCATAGCTTCAGTCATGGTGAGGATGTATCATAAGAGGGTTTTCATGCCTGCAGGTCAGGTTTTGGCGCCTGTAATGATGCGATTTCACACTTATCTCCCAATTCCAGCACAAACACTAATGCCAAAGCTTTGGTGGTAGAGTGTGTACACCTATTTGCCAAATTCCCTAAACCCTGGATGTGTGGTTGTATAGCGGCGACAACAAACAATCATTTTCTAGCATGTTCTGCATGTACAATGCAAAGAAAATAGGTCACAGCAATATAAATAGGGTTTTTACAACACTGTGTGAAAGCTACATTTCCCTTCCAAGCACGTCTATAGGAGTGTTCTGAACATGAATAGTCTCAAGAGTATTTGCGTGAGTGTGTTCCTCTGCGTTTCCGACAACTTGTAGGCAGACATGAAGTGAGACACAAAAGCAGACACCCTGGTCACAGCTGAGAGACATTTCCATATACGGTGACATATGACCAGAGCGAGTGATTGGAGCACTAGTGTCCTGCAGCCCAAAAGGTAATCATCTCCAGCAGCTGAGAGCAGTGAAGCGTTGAGCCCAGTTAGTTCGCCTTTCAAGTGGCTCTTCCAAGTTTGTGAGTAACCACAGCGTTTCAGGCATGAGGGCTTCTTAGAATTGAGCTCAATTCCTTAGTGCACTGCTAACCCCATGAACAGCATGGACCGATTATAAATATATCTAGCATTCAATTATAATCCTTTTTTTTTTTAAAGTTCATTCTCTAGTTAGCTAGAAGAGGCAACGGTCAATTTATCAAAATCATACAAATAAAATTCATACAAGAGACAAACAAGATTATGATGGGAAGATTTTATGGGTTTGTTTCTTCGCTAGGGGGTCCATGAATGAATGCTGATTAATAAGCATATAAACTGACTCAAATTTGACAAAAGCACACTATTGATCCTTCCCTGAAGGTGTGATTGAGAGTGTCCTCATGAGGCTCACATGGTTACTGGGTTATTAGAGTGATTTAGCACAACCTGTTGTTCTGATGATTTGCCAGACGGTATATTAGTTTGGAGCAATAGCTCATATATTGCAGCTTGAGAAAGCATTCACTTAATATGCAGCCACTCTGATCTGTCTATATTTAAGATATTAACAATTTAGCCACTTAGAACTGGGCTATCAGAGTAATGAGCGCATCGTCTCAGTGGTGGAGATCAAGTGCAGGTTGTAGGAAAGCTTTAGTAACCAGACTCGTGAATACCCAAAATGGGCTACTTCTGGGTATTCATCAAAACCAAAGGCCATCCATTCCCATGTCAAACCACAGGCAGACACGCACATAAAAAAGACAGAAACATTAGTTTGTGCTCTGTGTCCAGGCCTGCTGGCGTGATGTGCTGAATCTGAGGAAGGGACAGTGGGAAAGCAGGCCGAGGCAGAGGAGGCCGTCATCCAATCCAAGCTGGTGTCAGATACCATCATCGTCAGAGTCCTCTCAGAATGCTCACCTCCTCCACTATCCGGTAACCAACGTTGCTCTGTTCGGCTGTAATGCAGTACACATCTGTCTCAAATGGCCTGAGGTAACTCATCGTCTCGTTTCTCCACTGACAAAGAGTCACGTTACACATCAAGGTAATGCCGATGCTACTGCTTTATTGCTAAAACCTCCGTGGTGTTCTGACAAGCTCTCAGTTTTCACTTTGTAAGGTCTTGCGACTTTTATTTGTATACAACAGCGAGTGTCTGTATAAAATCCAGGAATCTCTGAAAAACTGCACATAGTGTCTAGATGACAAAGCCCAAGCTCTTAACAAGTTCGCAGAGATCAGGAGGTGAGAAGGAGACGGCTGGGATGCAGAGAGGAGCATCACACTATTGCTGTCACTGCAGTGAACAGAGATCTTGGCTAAAGAATGAGAGGTATTTAGATGCCCGATTCTAGCACTTTGTATAGCCTAATAAGGGAGGAAAGAGTTCGTGTGCATCCTGCCCGCTTTTCTCGGTCTCAGTATATAGATTTAGGTAAAAAGTCCAAAACTTAAGGTTACAGCTTTAACTCTCTTGTCATACAAGAACCTGCTCCATCAAGCATTAAGGAAGACAACACACTCAATTAGTTGCTCTATCAAAGACGAACACGTAGAAGGTTGTTCTAATTAACTCGAGAAGGCGCAAAACAAAACACCAAGCATTGCTTTGCAACACAGTTTAATTGATGGGCAAATTAGTAAGTACTGACTTGAATAAAGAGTGCACTGGCTATGAGAAAATGATTTTTTCTGAGGGGACATACCATGTAGACGCAAAACACATACACACACACGTAAACATACTGATACGTTTCATACATCTTCTCGATGGTGACTAATTACTTAAAGCAGGTGAGATGCCACCTTGGCTCTGGCTGTTAGTCACACACAGCCGCGAGTATGATCTCATCAGTGTGGGGGTACGTAAAAGGTCACACACGCCATTAGGAGCACCTCTGTCAGCCGGGGACAGCCGAAAAAAAAAAAGACAGGTTGGATTCAATCAGAAATGCTGTCACGTTCACTCCAACACACGCGCGCGCGCGCACACGCACACACACACACACACACACACACACCATAGAATTGTTACCCTTCGTTCTGGTTGGCAGGAAGGAAAAAAGGCAAGTGATACATCGCAGTGAATACCTAAACCATCAAAGTCCTTGAGACCAGTGAGCTCAAATCTCTGCAGGAATTTGGGGGGTTGCACTCTTGGAATTTTTAGGTTAAGTAGCCTGAGGCGCCAAACTGCATACATGAATACAAAATGTGCTTTCTCTGCAGGTCACAACAAGAGAGAGTGACCTACAGGCTAATAAATGTGGCAAAATGCTATAAAAACATGATGCAGTCTAGATCTAATGGCTGTGCCTCTCTTGAACGTCTCAGTCTATCCGCTCAGTCCTCTCGCTCTGCAGAGGTGGAAAACACACATTCCCAACAAATGTTTGCACACTTAACTATCCTGTGCACGTCCTCAGCCTGTAATAAGAAGGTATGCGTGTGTTCCTCTGAAAGCTAACTGACAATGGCTGGATGGTTTTTTCAGTCTGTTCCAGGTTCTCAGGAGGATTTCTGTAGCTGCTGGTCTGCAGGGGCCACTTCAAATCCTCCTCATAACTCAGGATAATACACCGTTTATAAACAAGTTCATAGCTTTGTCCTTTGTAATAAATAAACAGCGACAAACAATAAGGGGATACTGACCATACCTGACCATCATTCTATGGGCTGCCAATGAGACTTCATGAGACATTTTACATTTCCATTTAGTCATTTAGCAGACGCTCTTATCCAGAGCGAATTACAAAACGTGCAAGCGGTTGAAAGACTACATGCCTACATAATGTAGAGCTGAGATGGCTGTTCGGACCCTTCAAAACACAATGCAAATACTCTGTTCGGTTGGGTTTATTGATCGGGCTTGGGTCAGGTTCACATTTTTTGTTATGGTTTTAAGACAGCGTAGTTGTACCTCCCCTGCAGCATTAACTGACTTTGCCCTGCATTTCCCCCATATTTCAGTTTTCCTCTCTACTTTTATTATGTAAACATTTATTAAAAACCGGCACGCTAAAGTCACTTGTTGGCACCACTGGTTCACATTACGACACGTGTGTGAGAGAATGGATGCAAAAGGAGGTACGGCAGAGGTAGTGGTTGGCTTCGGGCCACATTTGCACAGAATTTTATTGGGCTACCGTCCGGTTCGGATTCAAAACTTGGTGCCGTGGGTCGGGTCAGGCTCGGATAGAAATGTTCCCGGGCTATGGTCGGGTCACGTTAAAAATTTCAGGCCTGGTTCAGGCATTAGGTTATGAACATTTATTTCATACACATATTAATCCAAACACAGCCTAGCCTTCCTCTCATAAAGGAGCTACATTATTGAAGACGATAATTATTGGATTATCAAAAGATTATTACAGATCATAGTTCTCAACCCTGTAAAAAGATGATGGGAAAAATGACAAATTCTTATTACAATTTATCGACATTTTAAGGTATTTAATTACTGTATCATGACAAAGACTGACAAACACCCGTGTCACTGCAGTGATACAAGGAGCAGCGTTTTTATGACCGCATTATGATGTGACAGCTTCTACAAGACTGTAACATGTTCTTCCACATATTTTTTCCTGCATCCAGATAACCACTGACCCATGATGAGCTCTTTAAACTCATGATGTATATCTATGCGAAGAACGTTAGTTGGGAAAACTTTTAAAAAAAGAGGTGATTATTATTAAGAATCATGAGGCTGCATACTGCATGCTTAATATTCTCCGATTTCCAACCTATTTTTAAACTAGCTTAAAATACACTTGTCTCGCATACACGAAATCCTGTGAGATGTGTCAAGCCCCCTAAGAATTGCGTGCTCTATATTTAATCTGATTATAAACGATCACAGAGAGCTAGAGCAGGGAAAAGATCAGAGGAGCATTAAAAACCAGCTCTAATGAGCAAATGGTGCATGTGGCCACGCCATCAGATTCTAGATCTCTTCTGCTCTGAACATCTCAGACAAACCTTGGCTGTAAATGCCTTGCTGCCAATGATCTTCGGAGCTGCCAGACTACGCACGTTTGGTGATACAACCATAAAAATAAAAATAAACCTATAAAGAGAAAAATAGCCTAGATCTAAGCAGAGGGTGAGCAGTGTAGCCCTGGCTACCCCTGGCATCTGGTGCCACCCCAAAATTCCTTTCACATAACTGGCTGATTGGAATGTTTCCATCCACCCATCTGTAAAAAAAATTATAATAATAATTCAGTGCACACTGGTTCCCTGTGACTGATGTTACATGCTGTTTAATCAAAATACTAGCAGAGTGCTGAAGTTCAAAGCAAGATGTATCCATACTGGTAAATAATACGAATGCTCCATCTATCTACCGAACACAGTCTCTTTTACGTGCATTGATTTCCATAAATCTCAAAGTTAAAGTAAGTGAATGAGAGCAGGCTAAACCCTACCAAACCCAATGTGAATACTCGGGTCCTGCTGGGTTCAGGCACCATTCCTCAAATGTTTATTGGGCTTGGGTCATGTTTAAATTTCATGTTAGTCGTCCCTCCTTTGCACCTTTAACTGATTCTGGCCTGCATTATGCCTTCCTACTTTTATTACTGTAAAACCTTTTAAATCTATTTTAGACCATTGCTTTTCATTTCGGCGTCCATATTAATTCGGTAGAGCATTCAGAAGCAGCACTGCAGCTACATTTTCACCGTTGAGCCTATTTCTTATGTGGCAACCAGAAAAACACAGTAAAACCTATTACTGAAAACTGTGAACGCTAAACAAAACACGAATGTAAAAAAAAAAATCACTGATATTGTGAGAAGATGTGAAATAGATACACACCTGAAAGAAAGCTACAAATAGTAGCCTAATTTAATGAACAAAAGGTTGACCAAATTCTCACTTTGTATGCTCATGTGCCAAATTCCTAGCAAATTTTAAACTGTTCCAAACTTTTAAAACTTTTTCATTATGGCTCTGATTGTGCTTCATGGTATGTCATGGTGATGGATGACAATGGGACTTTACAGGTGTGCAACCTTATATCTATACCCCAAGGAGACAGGTAATGGCTAAAGGCTATTTAAATATTTGCTAGGGGTGTCAATATTTGCCACAAAATACAATTTTTTTTAATTTTTTTTTTTACATTATTTTATACAGTCATTTTTGACCATTCTCTTAAAAGGGTACCAATAACATTTTTTATATGCATTTTTTAAAACCCTTCAAATGTCCAGTGTTGTAATGCCACACTCGTGTTCAGTCGACTTTTCCCTCTTGCTGCACTCTTCATTTCTTAGGCGGTCTTGTCGTGTAAGCTGATGTGGGCAACGGTGAAGCCAGAATTTTCGCTTTCTCTGCTATTGCTTCCATAAGATATATCAATAACTGGGTCGTAGTCGTAAGCTTATCTCCTACTTCAGCAAGCTAGTGCTTCACTTTCTGTTCATTTATAGCCTATCCCTGTATGAGCGACCTGTGCGTGCGTGATATAATTGACAAACAGGGAAGACCCTCTCCTTGCAAAGACTTTTCCTGTTTGGTTAATACGGCCCGACAGTGTCTAAATTTTCCGCTGCTGATTACAGAACCCAGGACGGTCCCAAAGACCCATTTCCTGAGAACGTCTATTTTAGTCACATCCAGTTTCATTTAACAATGGACTGTAAATTGCATTTGTTTGTCTCTAGTTAGTCCAATATGACAACTGCTGATGGAAATCAGCACTCTAAAGCGGATGTGTGCGTTTGCCCAGTCGCTTGAGATGGGCAGCTATTTGGTTGTTGTGCTCTGTGCTTGTCATAGTACATCGATCAGTGAGCAAGAGCAGGCTAAGGGAAGAGCACCATGCCTAGCCTTGTAAGACGTGCTTATTGAATCTAGCCTGAGAGCATCCATCACTCAGCCGCATTGTGCTGTCAGGAGACGCGATACAGAACTTTAATAAGACTCACCTGTGGACATGAAAGGAGCAGACAGCGGCGCCTCGGCACCCCAAAACCACTCTTTTAGAATGTAATTCATTTGTTTGTAGTGAATGATAAAAGGAGAAAATCTATTGCACAATTACTTTCGGAGTTTGCAATTAAAATGTACAAAGATGGCAGTAACGGAGGTGAAAAGATTGCACGTAACGCAAAAGAAGCGCACGGCTTTACCGGGGACATTTTGTTACACCTGGTGGTGGGATGTGCCGATGTCATTTATGGACATAATGCAAAGTCATTCAAGGGATTAAACAAGTCAAGTAGCTGCAAACCATTCATAGCAGTGTCTTAAACAGAGATGTCATTTTGGACATGATCACAGTGGGCTGACCGCATCATCATCCGAATCAGCTCACTCGCGGAATATTAGTGAATGTTGATAAAAACCTTGTAAGAATGCTTAAACCGAGCTCGGGGACTAATTAGTGTGGTTCTTTAGAAGTTTCATCAGTAAAGCTTGTGGCCTCAGCGCTGGCTTGCTGTGTAGGAGTGTCCGATGGGGGACACAAGAGGTTTGGTTCCTTATCTTTTATTTCTCTTGAGATGCCGCTCTTTTTCAGAGCTGGTGGCCAAGCAGGCATGGCTGCTGGTTATCCTCCTCCGCCACCTCCTCTGTTCTTTAGAAGAGGAACGCCAGGCTTTTTGAGCACATCCTCCCTTTCAGAATGTGTTCTTTTGCTTTCATTCCTCTCATCAGAAGCCGAAACACGAACTCTCGCTCTTTCTCTCTCTCCGACTTGCACATACACACTCGCATACGCCCTCCTTCTCACTACAATGAAGCAGTTCATTGATCCGTGTCCCTAAGCTCAGTACACATGCACACGACCACGCACACATGCGCCCCACCCCCTTGCCTCGCCTGTACTTCTTCCCAGTATATGACAATTTGTGTACTCTCTCTCTCTTGATGATTACTAAGAGACAGAGTTTTGTATTATCATTGTACCATCAGTTGGTCCTTTTCTACATTGTGGTAACTCTTCACAAGACGGCTGAACCTTCATTGCTTGTTTTATGGACAAGATACAGTAAGTGTCAGTAAGTTTTATGATACAATGAGCAGGCATTCATTCTTACTTCAAACTAGAGCAAATCATTCAAACAGTTTGTATTACCCTAATAGACCAAATGAATTCCTGCAGGGGTTTTCTCTCACACAGTCTTGATATTCTGAAGCACAATAATCTGTCCATTTCGAACTGTGCTAGTCTTTGCTGCCGCACGGATCCGAACTGGTTAATGACCTCAACATTCTCAAGGTCCCTTTATCCGTAACACTTCACAGAGTTCCTGAGGCGAGCACATGATGGCTAGATTAAAGGATCTGATTAAAACAACTGAACCAGACCTGACCCTGTACATTCCAGCAAATTTCATGATTTACAGCCAACAGATAAGGATACTTAAGTATCTCAACGTCCTTCTAGTGTTAGCTCTGGTTCTTATCGCCTCGTGTGTACGAGGGCCCAGTCAATGTCGATGAGGATTTGCCATCCTGTTCACTTGTCCAGAATTTTGAAGCTGACCCAAGACCATCTGAAACAATCCCTGTGCAGCATGTAGACCCAAAGCTGTCAGACTTTCAGCGCAGAGATCAGCTGCTCCGCCAACACGGTCAGGATTTTACATGGGTAGGGCAAAGTATTCTGGGATACACATTTCCCTGAAGCAGGTTATATGGCTTTATGGCAGTTGCTTTGTGCATGCAGATTTTTATGAGGCTATTAAATCAGAACAGGCACATTGTTATAGGATGTCTGGAGTTGGGCCAGTCAAATTAAAAGAGCCCAGAGAAGCATGAGTAGTAACATGGAAAATATAGGTACAATATTTATGCGTTTGTCAAAGCAAACCGCATAAGCCTGCGGTAAACCACGGAGTTGTGCAGTTATATTTAATGTGAACAACACAGGGTCAGTTAATTTAAGCATCTGGCATTTTAATTTCTTCTGCACACGTTTGACAGCAAATTTATTATTGTTGTCCATGAGAAGGACGATTACGGTTGGAGTCCTCGGGGGTTCGGTGGAATCTTATCGGAAAATGACAAATTCAGTGAAGACATCGACTTGTCAGATACATCTTTTAAATTCGGGACCTGAAATATGGGCACCAACTTGCAGCTCGATAATTCCAGATCGATGTAGTGTATTAATATAAACAGTGGCAGGATATATTGCAAAAGACACACTTACACATTCCTTGCATTTATGTCTTTTTCTTTTATAACAGACAACACAATGGATGTTAATTATACTGGAAATGAAAATAAAGCTACTGCATTTACTGCTGCTGCAGGCATAACCGTGCACTGCAACGTAATGCATTTCACTTTTTATTAGGATGAAAAAAAAAAAAAAAAAAAAAAAAACAGTTTCCATTTTTAAAAACTGCTGCGTGACTTCCTCGTTAAAAGTCCTGAAACATGACCAAGGCTTTGTGCCAGGAACTTTTTTGAATGAATGGTATAAACATGGTATAGAGAAAACAAGCTAGCAAGCTCTACAAGCAGGTCATTTCATTGGAGATATTTAATGTCATAGATGCTGGGACCCTTTTCGAGCAGGCCATCATACTGAGCAAATGTTCAGCACATGTTCACAAGGAGAAAAGTCTGAGGTGAGGTAAAGAGAGGGAGGTGAAGGTGGTGAACCACTAACAGCTATCCAAATGAAGGTTTAATCCTGTCTGTCCTTGCAGGTCTTCTGAGGTTTACGCACAGGTCTAGAGGCTGAAGACTTTTACCTTGTGGGCTCATGTTTTTGACTGCAAGAAGCACATTGCTCTTCTAGCTGGCGCAACTGACTTATGTTCTGTAAGGCATAAAAAAGACATGAATATTTACAAGATGTTTGCCTTGTGGAAAATGTGTTCCAGCCCTCCCAAAAATTTTAAATACTATGAATCCAATACTGCTTAATCCTCACATGATACAAAAACATCCAGTATTTCTTACAATATAATGAACATAAATGATAGCAGAGCTAATTGTGTCAGTGGCTTTTGGTTAATAATGGCAGTACAGTACTTGGTCTCAGTGTTGTAAGTATTTGCCATCAGCGGTGGTCTTTCGAAAATACTACCTCTAATCCAAATCCCCTTGTGCAGCTGGCAAATACGAATTTCATCGTATGCAGCATCACAGAATGTCTTGACATGCTTATATATGCCTCCTTGAAGAACAGAGAACCAACCTGCATTGATCCCATCTCCTGTGTGAATCTTTCACGACTTCTTTCTTTTCTATTCATGATGTACACTTCACAGAAGTGGCCGCATCCTACACTTCCTGGAGCCCGAGGCTGAATTGCTTTAGAAAACAGCAGCATATTAAAAATAGATTACATTTTTTTGTTTTGTTTCAGTGCTCTTTGGTCACTTTGCTAATAATGTTTTATCCACACCCTCTATTGTGGAAAAGAAATGAGTTCATCTGACCCATGTGTGAGAAAGTGGTTTAGATCATTTGCAAACCACATTCTGTCTTACTTGCATAGCTATGAGTATATATACATCGAATGAAAGTCAGTCACTGTTCTTCAGAGCCGTGTAATGTAAGCATTTGAGCGGAAAACAATACTGGACACTCAAAAAGGATGAAAATTTGCTCATTTAAATTCTGATTTTACCCATTATTATGAAATAAAGTGGCAGCTTTATTAAGTTGTCTCCTGCTGCTCCCTAATTTTCTTTAAAAAGAGAAAGAGCTCAGATCTCTGGCCACTCTCCAAACCCAGATGTACTGTGTACAGGAGCGACCGGAGCTATAATTAGGTAAAGGGTCGACTGGTTCCTCTAATCCCTGCTGAAAGATTAAACAGCAACACAGGACTATAGCTAATTGATGGTTAGTTTCAATTGTGCAGTTCCCATATTTTCTGAAAGGCCTCCAAAGGGTTCTGCAAAGCATGTGTGTTCATTAACTGGGTTTAACTTTCAGCTATAATTTGTGAATGATTTCTCTCTTAATAAAAGACAAAAAAGAATTTTATTTTACATAAACTACACAAAAATGTCCAACCCGGGTATACGTGTATATCCCTAGCTGAAAAAATCACCTTCAGAAACCCTAAGGGGAAAAGCTTATTCTGGTCATATTCAGCAATAATCTTCCATGACCTTTGAGTCTTAGAACTGAATCAGCAGCCAAATCTGCTGAGGATCTCGTCTCCGCAGCACACCCCCACAGCTCCAAATCATTTCAGCCTGCCTCCAGCCAGAGTCCTTCCTCAACACCTCCCTCTCCTAAATCTCAGGAAGCATTTCACAATCTTTCTCTGCCTACCAAAGACCACATGGACACCTACACAAACATGTTCATAAATATTGTGTCTCCAAAGGGACTCGTTCATTTCAAAGTTAACACAAACAACGCTTGCGTTCCCTGAACCAATTTAACATGAGCGCTTACAGTAATAATGTTCACTGCTTAGCCAGGGTTTAATAGTCAACTTCAAACAATGTAATAAGGAAACTCAATTAATAGGGGTTGAACAGGAACGAGTGAGCTGGGAGGCAAGTCACAGCACACGTACTGAAACACAGTATGAGAGAGAGAGAGAGAGAGAAAGAGAGAAAGAAAGAAAGACTGAAAAGGTTTTACCAAGACAGAGTCTTAAAAAAAGAGAGAGTCAACAGAGAGAGGGGGAGAAGGAACTTAAAAGCAGATTTATGATTTTATTGCTTCTCCCATTCCATAAGGCATCAGCTGAACTCATGGGCTGCAGTCACCTAATCTTAAATTAAAAGCAAACACAGGAGTTGGCCACTGCTTTTTAGCCACTCATGCAACGTTGATGACAAAAGATTTAGCAGACCCAAGCCACGCAACTTAATGACCCCGAAGGTTCTCCACTATTTACACTCCCCAACTGCCGTTGCTTTGCACCTACACACAAAAATGCAGCATATTAAATGTATGTACATTACAACATAGAGTTATATTTGGGAATGTACTGACAACCTATTACAATATATTTCAATTTTTATATAAATAAATAAAACTCTGTTACTCCTTTAATGCAAGACAGGGAATGAGACTTCATCATAAGACTTTTTCAGAGAAAAAGTGCTATATGGTGTCCCACAAGGTTCTGTTTAGACCCCCTATTGTTCTCCCTTTATATCCAGTCCCTGGGGCATGTAATGTTGGCTTCTGTGCACAATTATACTCATCAGCTTGGCCAGAATCAGCAGCACAGCTATGCAAAAATAAGACTTGGATTAATAGAAACGTCCTTCTCCTAATGTCTGACAAAGCAGAACATACTAAATGTCGGGTACCAAGTCTGCCCACAATAAGGTGGTGGATTTCACTCTAGAACACGATGAGTATTCTGTGAAACCTAAAGCTACAGTTAAGGACCTTGGTGTAACCCTAGACCACAGGTTTCAGACTCCAGTCCCGAAGGGCTGGAGCACTGCAGAGTTTAGCTTTCTCTCCCATTCAACACACTTGATTCCACTCATCAGCTAATTCCAAAGGATTCTGAATGCAGCAACCCGAATCCTTACCAAGAAATGACGAGATTACATATTAGCTTCAAAAGATTATTATATTCATATTACACCAGTCTTATTCAAGCTACATTTGCTGCCCATATACGTTACGTATTGAATAAAAAGTCCTGCTTATGAATGGTTTTGCGCCGGCATATCTTGCTGATTTCCTAAAACAGTACAACCCATCTCAAGCATTTTCGCTCAGCTGAAGCAGGCCTACTGTTAAACCCGTGGATCACTCGCAGCTCAGCCAGTGGAAGATTTCTTACATCAACCCCAAGTGTTTCAGAGAACATTAGGAACGCTCTATAGGTGTAGGTGTTTTTAAATCCAGACTAAAAACACCTCTTGTTTAACTGTTCATAGTTTTTGGGTCTTTTATCTTGTTAAATATACTTTTCATGATTTGTAGTAATTATCACAGGTTTTTAGTCAACTGATTAATGTTCCTTTACCATAAATACTTTGACCTTGTCGGGTTTTTTTTTTTTTTTAAATGTAAAGCCCTTTATTTTACATTATAGATATATAGATAAGATTTACACAAATCGGCCATGTTTCGAAGGCTATAGCCCATATTGCTATTTGCCTTTAGTTGATTTATGAGTTTGTATTCAAAGTGAAATGTGTAAAGCTGTAATTATTTGCATTGTGAAAGAGAGCAACGTTTCTCAGCCCTCTAATTCTAAACCACACAAAAGCAGCACCGTAACAGACACCTTCACCTCTTTCTGTCTCTGGAAGTTTAAACATAATCTACACTGCTGCATCCGTAAAATCTCGTCACTGAATTCTAATGCAACACCTCTGTTGTCTGGAAAGCTGTGCGATGAAACCAAAATTAATTGGTTTGAAGAGATAAGTTGTTCATGCACCAAAACTAGGCTGAGAATGTGTCTTGGCTCGGTTGTGGTAGGTTTTCTCGCCGTATGGCCCCCTTCGTACAGCCTGGTGTGAATGGCTCCTCTGTGTGACCGGCCAAAGATCTGCCAGTGGACCCTCTCTTTGTTGGGTGAATAGGCACAGCTAGGCCACATCTTAAGGCACACTAATGTGCCATGGCCGGACCATAAAGGCTGTGTGGTAATTTGCCAGGGATAATGGAATGCCTTTAATTTGGCTGGGGGGGAAAAATGGAGACTTAAAATGGCCTTATAGAGGAGGAGTCCTATTATACGTCTTAGGATAACAATGAGCCGGAAGAAAACAAACCCTTTTAAAATATAAATAGACCGAGTCCAATATCTGCAAACAACAGGATGAGAAAAAGAAAACAACATGGCAGCGTCTTGGCCCCATTACACAGAGAACAGGACACCATAAAAACAAACAGAAGGGAGCTTCTTCTTGAGATCGTGGGGTCTGCTGCAATGCTGATGTCATTTGGAGAACATTTAGGTCACAGATTGGGTTTTGGGAGAAGGTGCAGTAGAATATGATGAGGTAAAGGCACTACGCTAAGGCGATTAGAGACCTGGCCTGCCTGTCACAGAACACAGAGGAATTCAGAATGAGTGCTGGAACTCCAGGTACTCTGTAATTCGTTATCTCACGCCCCCAGACAACCCATGTGCCTCAGAGTATGTTAGTCCTTTACCCTGGAAAGGCAACTGATCAACTAAATCTGCCTTCTGCTAGGAGGCAACTTCAGTGCTAACACACAGATATCACAGTGAACTTTCACAAGTATGCATGCATGGCATTTTAGGAACAGGAAAAAGAGAAAAACTGTGTCAGTGTTACACATCAATGGTCAAGCTTTGATAAGCCAACAAACAACCAATTAAACATAGCAGCATGTCGGCCAGACTCCCACAGCTCTTAAATATAACTGCTTTTTGGGTGTCTCTGTGTGTGTGTACTTCTTTTTAAAAACGTTCTCTTTGGCTACGTTCACATTTTAAGCCTTATTGCACAATTAAATGTTGTTTTTGCTCAGATCCAGTCTTTACGTTTATATGACTCTTATCTGTCAGACACACATTTTCCAAATGAATAATGTCACATTCATGATCCACATGTGTCATGAATACCAAACAAATGGCATATTTGCGAGAGCATCCATCACTGCAGTACTGATAAAACGAACAGAATAGTAGCGCAGGATGCATTTTTGCTGTTTGCTGCAGCTATTACTGACACTTCTGTGCCAGAGATGTGTGGGTGCAGGAGAGGAGCCAGCAGTGATATGCGCATGCACAGTGAAGTGCAATGTATCAAAAATCTAATCTAATCTGCCCGTGAAACTCACATGGCCACGTATTGGATATGTATCTGAAGTAGGACCACATGTGAAAGTGGATTCAATCTGATTTGAATAGTTCTGAAAGAAAAAAAGAAAAGAAAAACAGAAAAAAAAACAGATGCGCGTCACATTTAGGCAAAAAATAGGATTTGTGCCACTTCAATCCGATCAATGTGGCCTAACGCCGATGGGATTTCACAAAGCCTGGCTGACTTTCTACAGGGATAAAGACACAGAGAAGAGATGGAGAGGTGAGGGGACTAAAGGATGCCAGAAACATTGAAAATTCTCTTCAACGTCTCACTGAGCGGGTCACCGTGTTCCTCCGTTTGGTTTCCTTACTAGAAAAGCTTGCCAACATTAAAATCCTGACTGCAGAAGTGGAAAAGGTCATTAAGGCAGACATTGGAAGTCCACAGTACACCAGAATAAAATGTACTGGTAAAACTTTTCAAATGTAGATTTCAGTGAGACTGGACGGCAGCTGTGTCATGCATGCAGTGTCATAGGGTAATAAGTGAAATGAACAGAGACCTACTTCTAGACAGGCATCACGAGCACGTCATCCTTGAGGTGCAGGGTTGCTGTAGAAACAGTTGGTAATCCTTCTGTAGCCCCTGGGACAAGAGAAAAAAAAAAGAAGAAGAAAGAACGTGCATGAGCCCTTTATATGGTGGAGTGGTAAACCACAAGGAGTTGTTCAGCTCTCATAAACAAACCACTAACTTTCTCAATGGAGAACAGAGGCAAGACATGTGGAGTGCTATTGAAGTGAGGGTGCAGAGAAGGTGCTGAGGGAGGGACGGGGAACAGTCACTATACACCAGGAGAATGGAACCTTCCCCATAAATGCTTCCCTAGAGTCACTTAAAGCTGTGGCTTTAGAAAACGCACTTGACTGAAAGTGTCTATCCTTTCTCTCGTGCTATAGTAACAGCCTCTAGCATCTGCAATTTGCATGCGAGAGGAAAACTAAACAATCGGCGTAATATCTGCAGTAGGAAACTTTTCATGACATTTTAAAAATCTGATATCTAGAACAGAGGACATTGTGCCAAATATAAATGGCCATAAAAATAAATAAATATCAAAAGCGTAGATCTGTGTTTCTATGACGACAACCCACATTTATTGTTCATGATGCTGCTGTGTGACCCCTTTAATTAGCTCAATCTCTTTTTTCGTATCTTTTTGGGGAACTGCACCATTTATGCATGGCGCTAAACAATTCAAATAAAATTCAAATGAACAGTTGGGCTTATTAAGCACCATTACACAAACAATCAAATAAAAGCCAAAAGAGAAGTGTCTGATCACATGTCTAGATTAAATATCCTCCCTCTCTCTCTTCTCTAAACAAGAGGAAACAAAACACAAAACTTCTGCAATTCTTAGAAGACTGCGGATGAGGAGGGCTGGTCATACCACAAATTTGATTCATGACCTATGCATCTAGAATCGCACACTTTTACAAATCAGGATCTTTTTCTTCTCTGTGGTTATTCAACGCATACGTTCACTGGACTTAAAAGCACTTCCCCCTCAGTTTGCACAACAAATCTCTAAACTTAAGGGCAGTGTCCTGTAGTGCAGGACTTAATTAAGCTTAGACAGAAGAGAAAGCCCTCCCTCCAGAAGCTCCCCTTGTCTCCGAGGACTCAGCTGGTTTATTCTGTGTGGTGCAGTGTAAAGCCAGCACAGAGACCAGGCCAGAGTAATTAAGGAGTAAATAATGAGGCTCTTGAAGGAACCCTTGCTCTGATGATCTGACTGGCTGGAGTGCCAAGTCCACGTTCAATAAATCCATTAACAATGTCTGAGTCACTGCTTTAAAAGGTCACAGCATCTTAGCGATGAGCCCGTGCCACTGAAACCAGAGGCATTGCAATGCACCCAGAGTACCAGTCAGTCGAACGGCAAACGTTTGAGAAGAAGTTCATGTTTAAAAGCACGAGGCAGAAGATAGTTGCTCCCGTTTTACAGAATATTATAAGATAATACTAATTAAGGACTTAGGATATGAACACACATGACAGCTCTGTGACATTAACTCTTCTGCATACAAATAGTCCCAGTGATATGCCAGTGTCAATTCATTACATCATCAACTTACAGGTATTTAAATGAAAGCCAGTAATAATTGTGGCAGATCTGGAAGAAGCAAAAACACTACTTTGGGGTGACTTCAAACCTGCACAAGCCCATCTGCAAGGATTAATTAATGATTGATGTTTAAATGAAAATTGGGCTTCTCCACATGTCCCCGAACATACTCTGGAACACTGAAGTGAAGTTGCAAGTGCTACAGTTCTGTTTGTACAGCTCATTCTCCACCCTGCAGCTACAGGGGAAGCTGTGCGCTGCGGGCAGGTTCTCCAACCAGCCAGGTGTTCACTGTGGGATAAACATTTACTAACAGACTTCAACAAGATCCCTGGGGCACAACATTAAAGGAGTCTGTTAGCCAGATAAATATTCAAAATGTGACATCCGGTGGGGGATGAGACATGCAGTTTAGCCCACGGAGTCTGGGTTTGATCTCCAGGTTTTAATTTGTGTCCATGGAGGCGTAGTTGTAACTTGTTCATTATAATACACCAGCCCTGGTTTTTGGGTGATAAAGTCAGTTCTCAAGGAGCGTGACCATAGCGCTACCTCAGATTCTTTTTTTTTTTTTTTTTAGAACAGACCACACTTCGGAGGAAAAAACAAAAACAAAAACCACATGCAGATGCTACACTGGATTTAAATTTGTATATAAATGTTTTTGCCTAAAAAAATTAAAAATAAAAAATAAAAATAAAAATATACCCATATATTTTTTCCACTAGTGGATAAAAAGCGACTGTGGAAAAGTTTACGCCAAAGTGAAAACGTCTTGTGAATGCAGTTGCAGAAAAGAGAGTACACAGAAAATGCCTCAGCTATAGTTGGTGGGTTTCTGTCCTCTTTCCCGCTAGTTAGTCGGCAGGACCTTGGGCTTGCAGGAACAAAACAAATGACAGAAAGTGAAAGGCTGAGAAAACTCTCTGTGAGGCGGGAAGACCACCTGCTGCGATGTCCACAGTGCCATCCCCAGTGTGACTGCAGCCAAACTGCGCAGAGCTGCAGTAATTATGCCTCCCACTGTGTACGTAATAACACTCATCTCTGGATGAATGTGGGAAGGATGGAGCTGCTGATCTCTCTCTCTCTCTCTCTCTCTCTCATATGGCCAACAACTCACAGATTTTGCACACTGTTGAAGTGACCAAAGGGCAAAGTGGTTCATCTTTCCACCACAAGTGTGTTCGACCTACTGCACGTAGACACGCTGACCCAGAGGCAGACGCCTGAACTGTTCAAGTCCTCTCAACTTGGCTCTTTTTCCATTCAATCTTTCTGACAGATGATTTCACAGAGAGTGAAATGTGAAGACATTAACTGTCTGGAAAAATGCTGCAAGTGATGTCATACTCAGTCACCCAAGTAAGCCCTCTCATCAATGTTTAATAGAGCAAAGTTCAGTGTCAGTATGCCAACAACGTTAGCCCACTGTGCCACACAGGGACTGGAGAGAGGCTGCTCATTGCGAGCAGCGAAATAAAAACAGCTTGAGATGCGTTGAATAAGGAGATCGTTTGTCTCGTCATTGGCTAGACACGCTGCGCCAAGTTATAACAAGTCAAGAGAAGTAAACATGTTGAATTCAAGCAAATATGTAATTCTATACAAATTTCAGTCTCCTCGACGACATCAGATTTACTCAGAGGTTCTGAGGACACAACTCTCAGCAACAGCTGCGATTAAAGCATTTACTGAAGAAAGTTGCAAAAGACTGAAATAAACGGATCTTTCTGATTTTTTAATTACATGTTGATTTCTTAAGTAAGCCATTAATTTGGGAATGTACAGTAGACGTGCTTAAAGTACTATACACATACGATTTCGTGAACGGTAACTACCAATTTATTGATCCAATTTCAGTAAATAGGTTGATGACAGATAATAAATAGAACCTTGTGAAAGGGGTTACGTTTTGAAGGCTGGAGAAAATGTGCTGGTTGAAGGTCTCTTTTACATGTCTGACCACAGCTGATGCTAGCTCAAACGTCTGTGAAACGTAAAGACCATATCTTAAGCCTCATGCTCTCTGCATTCCCCATCACGTAGCACAATCAATAATTCTCCCATCTCACTTCATGAAAACGGCACCTCCCCAAGTAATCTCATGGTTAGAATACTAACGCTAAAAAAACTTAGCAATGAAACTGAATTAAAGCGACTGAATAAAGTACCAATCCGATAAGTAATTACAGGCAGTCAGATGAATCACAAAGGGTCAAGACATGCTTCCTCTCCTGGTGGACATAAAGGTAATTAATGATTTAGAGTAAATCTCTCATTCCAATGAACTTAAAGGACTAAAGAAAACAAATGACTCCTGGCTGAGCAGCTTGACTTGTGCGTTCATTCAAATCCATGAATTGAGTTACAGTAACACAGAAAAAAATATTAAACAACAAATACTGCCCAAGGGTATACACAACTGACTTTTCTAGACTATCCTTGATCTCTGTGTGCTATGGGTAAAATGACAGTAATGCTGGCTCACTGTTTGTAGCTAGAGCGCCGTCCTTTCTTTCCTACCCTAGTGCACAGAATGGTTGCAGAAGTTTCAGGAAGATCAGGCGAGTGTGCTGCTGTGATCAGGACTGTGAGAGTTTGGCGAGAGATGGCATGGGCAGCAGGGCTTAGGAAAGACAACATCTCTGGCAGTGTCATCATTAAGACTTCAGAGGGCAGATGCTAGTAGGGGAGATAATTGATGGGGGCTTAAACGTGTATTTACATGCAGATAAATCTCGGTGAAGTCTAGTCCTCATTAGTGGCGGAGACCCAGAGGCGATAAGTAACACGCCGCAGTGGGGACTGGAGAGCTGGATGGGAGGGAGACTGGAAATTGGCCAGGTCCACAGAAGGCCAATGGCCTCGGGCCACTAGTAGCATGCAGCCCAAGTTGTGGCAACTTTTGGCATAAACCGGGAAGCCACCTGCTGCATGATACTACAACAAAACCACTGCCATGCTGGGTTTGATGAAAAACATGATGCTGGGTGAGAACGAGTAAAAATAAATAAATAAATAAACCCACAAAACATGTCTAGCCAAGTCTAGACAAGGCTCTTGTTAACAAATTGTGCTTACTGCTGTTTCTAAATTTTAAAACTTTTCTGGGTATCAAATCCAAGACAGACTTTTTCGAAAACAAATACATCCATCTCATTCATTAAAAGCAGGAGGTCATTAAGCACAAACATTTCAACACTCAGACTAGATTGCCGCTTTGTTCACATCACAGCTATAATCTGAAGCGGAGGAAGCATGAAGTTTTTATAGAAAGATCCTTCAGAAAACAAGACTAAATACAATAAATAAATACATACATTATAGACAATAAGATGGCAGCACAAATTGAACATCAATATTTAACAAGCCTCATTTTTATGTCTTGTTTATTCCACTCGGAGCTCAGTGGCAGCAGCTGTGTCATTTTCATAGCCTTGATGAATACGAGCGTGCTTTTGCAAATTCGAAGTGTATGGCTGGGCACGACGACAGCAAAGACGCATTAACTGTTAACAGCGGGGATGAGGTGAGGGGGAGCATGTGAACCCTCCATCTCTCAACTGCCTCCTGGCAGAATACATCAAACTCCAACTCAGTACCATAGGAGGTCAAGGACTTCCATCACACCATGGCTTTAAGCCTCTTTCCCATTGATTTAAAAGAATTTCACTTCCACAATAGACCTTAAAACTACAGTCAGTAAGTTTTAACAACGGATTCCAACAGATCAACAGAAGATCATTTGGGTCGGAATTGATTTTAAACAATATTTTTGCGGGCATTTTCTCATTTTTGTACAGATATAACAGAAATTCAGTAATGTTAATTAATTTGCACGTGATTTGGCTACAAACACTGTTGTTCCTAAGTCCTTAGCTTTATTTGGTAATAATAGAATACACCATTCACGTAATATGAAGAATCACAGCAGTTTTGCCACAGTCAATTGAGTAACATTAAATCTGATCAGGAACATGTATACTTCTGTGGATAAACTAACGACAGTTGATAAATGTCCTTTCCCAAATGCTAGGCAGTAGGTGCAGCTAGTGTGGGAGTGATGAACAGCAGTGAGCAGACATGTGGGTGTGCATGCATGAGCACTGAGGAGTTAAAGGGGTACAACACTAAATGAACAGCTACTGCCTTCCACAAAGCTTCAAAAAAATACAGAACTGATTTTTCTAATAGTGTCCCAGTCCATTCATGGCAGATCTGCAGAGGGTCCATACCTCTTCCGTTCATAACTAACTAACGAATCTATCCTGTGTGGATTTAAAGCTGTTATTTCATCCACGGAATGCAGGTCTTCAGAGCTGGAAATGAGTAGTTCAGTTCCAACTAGCAGACAGGTGCTGTCAGGCATGCAATTATCCCAGTGTTTCCTCTTTGTATCCATAAGGAAATCTTATAGTCAATAAACAGATGTAATACATGTTAGAATTTGCCCAGAGCTACATATTTGCACTGATATAATAGGGCTGAATTATTAATTAATGTGTGCGGTCACTGGGGAGAAAAACTGTCTCGTAACACTCCATTACTTGGGGGGGGGACACCCATTCATAATGTTTGAGATATACATACATGTATAAAAATATTTAAAATGTAACAACGCACCTCAGAGAGGAGCAGTGGATTGTAAAAACATGTGAAAAATCACGATGTACTGATGTCAGACGGGCTTTCGGAACAGCTTTGAGTAACTCACTCAGTCTACAAGGCCACATGGGATTATATAAAACATGCCTTTGGAAACACCCTCATCTTCCAGTCAAAATGCAACAAGGGTCCAATAGTCTGCAGCTCCCAAAAATATATGTGTTAGAATAACCAGCACATCAATAAACTGTTTTTGCCTTCCCTCACAGCCACCTAGCGTAGGGCGGAGTCAGAGGGCTCTCTCTGCACCTTCCTGTGGGCATTTGTACTTTACTATGTGTTGTCAGCAGGTCACTATCCCCTCCTTCTCTCCTTCAAAACCTCGAAAACTTGAAACACTCCCCTTTTGGAAAGCTCTCAATGGGGCCCTTGTCCAAGGCATAGCACTCCACTGTGAGTGAGGGAGGCCTGAACGTAGACATATTTACTTTAAAACAGCAAACGTTTAGCAATCTCGATTTACACAGGAGCGCTAGTGTGCGGTTTTCCTCCGAAGAACTGCCTTTCCACAGGATAGTGCAAACCATGCAGACCTGTTCTACAGCTGTGCCATGTTACAAACGTAGTGTGAGGCTCAGCCAATGTTCTGAAGATTCATAAATACCGCCTTCTTTTATAGTGAGTGCCAAGACCCTCTGGCATAATTTTAAGCTTGTGGGTTTGCCACTGTAATACCTAACCAATGTAACGCATAAGAGTTAGCAACAGAGCATGGTGGTACACTGCTGAGCTGGGGGTACATTATGAAGCAAAATGAGGAGTAAGCAGAAAGGCAGGAGAGCTGAATGAAAATAAAGTATAACTAAATCTGAGCTTGGTGGTTTGCTTTTGACAAACAGCAAGTCATCCATCTATATAGGAGGCAGTCCAGCTTGCAAATTCTCATTATTGCTTTCCTCAAGTGGAATTAAAGGAAGTCGTTTCACAAGAAAACAGAACACCTTCAGCAAATTTCCCCATACTGACCTAGGACAAGAATGAGGTCACTTCTTATCATTGTCAGGCAGATGCACTGCTTAACCTTGCAAAAATCTTTCCAGCAAGACTGTACCTACTGTGTAGGAAAGTCAGACCTGAGAGCTCCTACTGCATCACAAATCTAGAAGATCAGATTGTTGTTCTTCTTCTATGGACCACACTATTAAAAAGAAAGACTTAAGAAAATTAATTCTTTGAAATTCTCAAATAATTAATACTATGAAAAGAATAATAAACTGCACTTTTCAAAAGTACCATCCTCCAGAGAGACTTCGTAATTTCAAAAGAACTGGCAGGTGGTGATGCGCCAACCGCCAAAAGCAGAACATCGACAAGTGCCAATTCTGTAAATTAGCAAAGTCTTTCAACCACTCCATTCACATCAATTAATATTTACCCTATATAAAACATTCCCCTTATAAATAAGCATCTAACTGATGCCCATGTAGCACTTCACCAACCACTCATTAGTAAAATATTCCTTAGTGCAGGATGGGATTTGCATTATACTTGATGGGGTGGTGGCCTGTATTTAGTGTGTCATTTGGAAATGAGAATTAATCACTGTCACACTGAGGTCTGTCTGGGTCTGCATTTGAGACAGATCTTTGTGCCCCTGTGGAGAACTACTTATCACTATAGAAACCACTGCCAACCATGCTAACCAGGCCAGTGGAGAGGACCAATCTGGATGCTAAACATGGGAACACTGGAAAAAAACAGGGCTGTGCTGAAATGCTAAAGCAGAAGCCCCATCTTCACACAGGACAAAGGACTGCATGTCATTGAAGCATAAGCTACGCCACAGGGATATGAAGTTGAATATGACAAAACATCTGATAACCTCAATGCCCACTCTGAGCTTTTTGGTCACATTAGAGGGACCATGGTGATGCAGTAAAATCCTTTTCCAGAACCCTGGCACATGTCTCTCCATATGACTAGGGCTTAGGTAGCTTCAGCATGACCTTTTCAGTCCACTTGCAGTCATTTTTGGATTCTCCCAGGGCATACAAACAGCAATGGTACAGAATGGAGAACCAAGGGCCCAAGAGGAACGTTTTAGCTTACATATATAAGAGGAAGTAATGGTTAAATCTAAGCGTGAGTCTTGAATGCACCTGGAAAGTGACCCTGGCTGCTTCCCCTCCTCCTGACAGCACCAGGCTTTTGCCCACAGTCAGCTTGCTGCATTCGAGGAGACTGTACGCAGAGTGCTATTAATATCTCATTTCACAGCAGGAGGGTTTACATGATCTGGCACTTTTAATGCAAAATCACTGCCCTGTAGTTTTTGGGTAAAAGTTAGGATTATTATACGCTTTTCAAATTTCCATCAAAAATCAATTGCACAGTTCCTACAGATCTGAAAATAAACAACCCAAAAAACCACTGCATGCTGCCAGGGTATGAAAGAAAGGGTAATAAAAAGAAGCACTAAACTGTCACATTAATCGCTCTCATAATTAAATGAAATTGATAGTAAAACTGCTTTTTCGGTTTGTAATAAAGCAGAAGAATAAATAAATGATAGATGTTCCAAAAGTGCCTCTGATGTGAAGATGTAATTATTTAATTACAGTGTAACAAAATACAGTCAACTCTGAAATTATTGGCACCTTTCATGAAAATGATCAAATGATGAGATAAAATGAACAACACATGCAATTTAAGCTTACACATATGAGGATGCTATGCAAAAAATAATAATTGGTGAAGCCATCCCTGGAGAGAGTCACAGCACTGAACCTTTTTCTGTAATGTCTAACAAGGCTGTAGAACATTTGTAGAGGAATCCTGGAAGTCCTTACTCCTCATCCTGGACCCTGCTCCATGTAGAACAGTTCAAGCTCCTTTATATTCTTAAGTTTGTGCATGTGGCCTGCCGTCTTCAATTCAGACCACAGGTTTGCGATAGGGTTCAAATCCAGAGACGGAGATGGTCATTGCAAAACATCGATTTTGTGTTCCTTTAACCATTTCGGTGTTGATTTGGATGCACGTTTGGGCTCATCGTCGTGTTAAAAGATCAATTTAAGGTCAAGTCAAACCTCCTGGCAGAGGCAACCAGGTTTTTCACCAAAACATCCTGGTACTTATCAGAATTTGTGATGCCATCAATCTTCACCACCGCCCCTGGACCACCGGGTGCTTGCCGACATGCCAATGGTGTTCACGGCCAAAATAATCTGACTACAACACACAACTCCAATTGTTCCAATGACACTTGGTGAAGCTCAGGTGCTCCATTTTGTTGGTTGCTCTCAGGAAGAGCTTCTTTCACGCAACCCTTCCAAACACGTTATATAGTAACGGTTGATAAGCGCAAGAATAAATTCAACTGAAACTGATCTTTGATTTCTTCCTCGTTTCTTTCTTTCAGCATTATCCTTCTTACTGTTTGTGGGGGCAGGATGCTCACAGGTCCAATTCCTGGCAAACTTTCAACTGGTACAGACTTTGGAAGCTTTTTTTATTATGGCCCTGATTGTGCTTAAATGTTAATTTTGACTGCTTATGTTCATCACCTGGTTTTGCAAGTCAGCAACCATTCGTCTCTCTTGAGCTAAAAGCTCTTTTGGTGATGGAGGAAAAGGGATTTTAAGAGTGCGCTTAAACTCATACTTCAAGGAGATCGTAAAATACTTCCGAGTGTTCCAGTATGACACTTTGCATATATTTCTTTAGGGGTGCCACTAACTTTACAACATGCTTTTGAGAGCAATACTATAGTTCTATTTTTTTTTTTTTTTACACTATTTTCTGTTACAGGAAAGTTAGGTAGCCTCTCCAATTGGTTGAGTGAAAGTGAAAGAAATTAAGTCATTGTGGTTCATGTTTATTTAATTCAATCGGTTTTGCTCATTTTCATTAAGGGTGCCAATGTTCTGGAGTTGCCTACACCACTGTGCATGTTAATAAACTTTTTGTGTTGGAAAAAGTCTCTTTTGAACAGGCTGTGCTTACAAAAAACAACAACAAACAAACACTTTATTCAATGCATTTCCCAATGTGTAAAATAAATCAAATTTTCTCTGCAATCATAAGTCCAAGTGTACACTCTTCTGTTAAGCTTGGTTGTTCAGTGTTATTGGTATTCGTGATGTTATTTTTACTCATTACTGAGCTTGAGAACTCATTTCACTACAATGCAAGCCAACCTCCATATAGCAGTGTTAACAAGTGGTAATTTATTGTAGAACTCTGTGGCAGTGTGGCTCAGGTTTAAAACTGGGCCAATGTGATCTTTATTTCCACAAGATATAGGCATGTGTCAAGATATTTTTGCATCGAATACGGTAAGACGTGACAAAAACAGGTCTCACTGAAACCTGTGCTATATTGTAACCTACTTCATAAGGCTGCTTTTGATTTCTTCCATTTCCAAACAATATTTGTAGCTGTTCTTGTCCATTCCCTTTATTCAGCATAATCTTTTCTATGGAAAGCTGACATTTGTGTTTCATATCTAATGAGCTGTAAAGTGGTCCTTAGAGTGGTGCAAAATTACACATAAGAGAAAAACTACCCTCAGGATGCATGACTTATCTAGGATGCTTACTTCCTACCTTGTGATAATGATTAAGGGGAGTCATCGTGTCTTGAGGCATGGTAAAGCTGCTTAAACCTGGCAGTATTAAATCACTGGAATAAGGACAATGTTCCCACCGTGCTTCACAAAAGCTCCAACACCCATCTCCCATAGTAGAGTAGGGCTGCCCATTGCAGTGAATGGGTCCCCTTTCTCTAGCTTTTGGGGGCTTCACCATCAATGGGAATAGTATTCCTCCCCCAACAACAGGCAACTCGACTGTGGGAGTATTTTTGTCTCTACCCCCCCCATCACCTTATTGAAGCTTCCTTGCACTGAACCGAAAACAATATTGAGGGAAGAGATGTGTGCCATCACGTCATCCTTCCTCTATTAGCGTAGTGCATGAAACCAGCTTTACAAAACTAAAAACTAAGATGAAGCTTTCCAAAGTGACTCATGAATCCCATTCTCCTTTTCTTACTTCAGATATTTTGTCTCATTTGTTTTATTTAAAAATCAGCCTAGCGAAATAACAGAACGTACGCACAGCATGAAACGTAGATGCTCTGAAGTTAGCCTCATTTTCGTCTGCATTTCAAATCGCAATACCAAATAAGGTCATGAAGTATTGAGAAGCATTCACCAAAACGTATCGCTGATGTAATTAATTTCGGATTATGCATACCAACGGTCATACGCATCAAGTGCTTGTAATGATTTAAGCACATTATGCAAATTAAACATTAACGTCTCTCATGGGAGAAGAAGCCAACCTAAGCACACTTAAAAGGAGGAATGGTTCGAAAAAAAAAAAAAAAGAAATCTCCAACTTACACAAACGTCCACTTACCCAATTAGCCGTGATATGTTAAGTAATTAAATGCTGCCAAGTTACTTACATACGATTCTATTAAATATATTTCTCGTCTGCCGTAAATGATACAGAATTATTGACGTTCAGAGGAACATTTAATTGAGTCAACTAAAGCAAAAAGCTACTGCGAGTTTGGGATTCATTTTTGGCAGGTGCATACATGCACTTCATGGAACTTTACGATTTGAAAGCATGCAAACACTGAAGTTATTTAACAAAGTGAGCATGGTGTCTTGCTTCGTAACGATAATATACAAGACAATTATTTTAGGCTTTAATTCTTTCGATTTTTACTAGTTGTCCTTGTGGTGAGCTGATGAAAAACAAGGAAATGACGAGACTCCAGATAAACGGATCACAATAATAATCAAGTGTTATTAAGGCTGCAAACAGCGAGCAGCTCGGTAATATCATAGATCACATTTCTCTGCATAAGGAGTGCGCAGTCATCTGTCTGTGCTACACACAGCCGCGCGCTCGCAAACAATACGCAGCCTTGGCTCGTCGAAGCTGAATGGACCCAGACAATAATTTGATCTCCTCCTATCTTGTTATTTTTAGTGTACAGCTAGATTTTTCAAAATCAAGGCTCCTCGACCGTTTGGCAAACATTCAATTCCTCCCACCCTGCCTTTCCATTCCCAGTTGCAGAACAAAGCCAAACAAAAGACAGCGTGGCATTCAGTTCTTTTGAAAATCAGCCAAAGGCGCAGCTAGTCCATCTTTTCTAGACTTGATGGCAGGCAAAATAATGATGGGGATTCATCAAAGCTATAATTCACAACAAACTACGGGACAAATCCTGGAGCCTCAGAGCTTCTCTTAATACAGGACTTGAATTCACTACCAGCACTACTAGGGTGAGAGAAATGGCATGATTTGCTGTATGCTGGAGAAACAAAACAAATTGTAGCACCTTTGATGGAGCATGGCACTGTTCAAACTGAGAGCTTTCCAAAGTTTTCAAAACACGGTAAATCTCTGCAGGCCTTCGCATTAATCCGTGATTTTGAATGATGGCCTTTCTAAAAATCTATTAGGTGAAAACAAATGAAAAGGTGACGTAGCATCCAGTCGTTCAGTCTGGAGAAATGTCCTATCTATGATCACACGGACTGCACGTTCACCATTCGAAAAATCTATTCCATAAACACACTGACTGTATCCTTCATTTATTACTAACCCATATTTGTAGCTGGAACTTAAAGTCAGAAATGCATAGGGCACCAAATCAAAGAGGCATCAAGTCAGTCTGGAAAAAGTGCAAGCGTGCGCTAGCTGGCCACAGTTTTTAGGCCTCGTTTTTGCACTGCCCCAGGTTCTGATGAAACAAATAGCCACTGCGTTAGAACCTCACTGGGACTGAATGGCAGAATAGCAAATGCATTTGAGTGAAAACAGCTCGAGAGAGTACACATCACCCTTCACAGACAAAAATATGAAATAAAATAAAAAAAACTCAAGAAAAAGTTTGTGATTATTATAACAGAAAGATCTGCTGTTTCTTTTCTAAACCTCAAGCACATAAAAAGAATATGTGCAGCAGAGTGCTGGCAAACAGATCTCTCAAAATCACACCGGAAACATCAAGGTGCAAAGCATGCTTGCAAATGGTAGGCTAGGTCACGGGATGACATTTGCATATCTGCAATTCTGAACAAAATGAGGACAAAACATCACATAACCATGATACAACAAAGCGCATGGTTACAGACAAGGGCTGCCCCATTGCAACACATGGACGTTTCTGTGATTTTATAACATCGCTCATTTGCATACCACAATGTTCGGTTCATGCCAGAGGCCAATACTGCAGTTGTGACTATTACGACAAGTGAAGTGTTATCATGACTTTTCAAAAAATCATTACATGCAAATGTCTTCAGAACACTGACTAAATGATCTGCAGGGGTTTGATGACGATGAAACTGCACAGAGCATCGAAGTGATTGTTTCGAAAAACTTTTTTCTTCTTCTTCCTTTTCCAAAAGGAACGCCATCTTGCCTGTCCGGCTATACGAGTGATGGCGCAGCGTCTCTCGGTTGTTCTACTTAAAGCTAGCCGAGTCGAGTAGAGGGCTGTAGTCGCCGTGTCAGTCATCTCTACTTTCTTTCCATTAAACTTTTATTCCCATTGACCCGCTCGATTGATGTCTCGCCCGCAGAAATAATTCATATGGCACATCTTAAATATGCGCCATTAAAGTTTTAATGAGTCTTCACGTCCGAAGATTGCATTAATGAGTCGAAATTATTTACAGTGATCTCATGTGAGCCTTACAGGCAGCCTCCTATTTTCAAACCCTGTTACTATGGCGGTGTCACGAGTGTCACAGCTGTCCAGAGAAGGCACTGGGCTGCGTCATGTTTGCTTTCGGAGAACCTTCAAAACAGTGAGCTTGTGCGTTTCAAGCTAAGGAGAGCTCCCGGAAGTTCATTATAGATGAAAACCTGTTTTACATCTGAAAGAGAGGCCACAGGAACCAAGGAAAACTTCTGTCATTAACTGGCACATGCATGTGGACTATATGAATATTAATACTTTTGTCAAGCACGTTTGTTTAGAGGCAGCACATAAAGGCACACAATAGATCCAAATGCAGATCGCTGCATATGACTGAAGGGAAATCTATTGTGAATTGTCTGCATCTTAGGAATGAGTCATGGCACGATTTCAACTTCTCCCAAAAGATTATTACTTTCATTTCTGTGATGGTAACAACGCGATGTTGGCAATTATCAACAATCAAAGCAATCAAAAGAGGAGGGATAGAAAGGATTGTGTATAACGCACTTCGAATTGCCAAACGTCGCTTTGCCAAGAGAGTTTCTAAACAAATGATGTTAATAAATGCGTCTTCAAGTAGAAGCACCGTAAACAGCGGAATATAGAGGCTGAATCAATCAGGCTGTTACCACACCATTCATTAAGTTGCTCGGTGAATGAGACTGCATAAATATTGATCGAAAACATGTGAAGTGTAAATCAGCACTCAGGTTTAAATACTATCATTTCCCCATATCCTCTTGATCAACCCGTACATCAGCAGATTTTTAGATCTCATTTAGCTCATGAAAGACAAATGTGGGAAGATCAAAACGGTGTTATTTTACGGCAGAGGTTGCTTTGTATCGAAGCAAAAAAAACCAGATCTTGGAAGCACATACATGAAGGTCACGTTGCGTATTCGGACACACACACGTCATCATTTCCTGATGCATGTTTTACAGGGTTCCCACATGATGAGAGCCCATGTGTTCTGCTCGCCACTTCCAGTCTTGAAAATGTACTCAGAACAATAAAACCACTCAACACTGCCCCCTGCTGTTCCACACTACACCAACCTGTATTTGAGTTATTGTCAGTGGCTTTGTTGTTGCCCTAGTTGCACAGTTGCATTTAAGTAGTTTTCAACTTCTTTTGGTCATGCTGGTCAGCAGAATCACTCAAGAAAAAATGCAAAGCACCTAAAAACAGGTGATCAACTGATCTATGCAGAAAGGGCCAATGGCATTTGCAATGTAATATAAACAAACACGCGCACAAAAAAAAAAACGGCATTCATTTATTTGGGTACAATTATTCATTTCTACTCGCATTTGAACATCTGAAAATGTGTGAACGAAATGTGAACAGCTGTTCCTTAGTGCTGCAGCATTAGGAAAGCTATATGGTCTGTACTATGGTGTCTAATATTACCTGCAAATAGCCGGCGTGCCTACAGGTTTTTGTCCCAACCAGGCAGGAGCTGTGCAATCAATTGGTCTCAAATCTTCAAGTTGCATCAGTTGCATCCTGCTTGGTTGGAACGAAAACCTCTACAGTGCTTTTCTGCCTCTTCATTTCCGGACGAACTTGCAGATTGATTGCAAACAAAAAACAAAACATAGGCCCACGTTAGGCCCGAGTGATCGGTAATGGCGAGAAGCACTGCGGTCAGTCCTACTGCTGTAAAATGATGAAATGCTATAGGAGAGGCTGGTTTCTGTCAGTACCTCGCTGCTTTGCACAGCTTTCCTTCAAAAAATACAAGGAACTTGAACCATGCCAGGGCATTTCTTTTTCTGATAACCACAACAACAACATCTAGATACTGTAGTGTGTTGTTTTTGTTTTATTCCCTGCTCCGTCTGCTTCTGTCAGAAGTCCAGTTCCCTCTGCTTTCCTGAAGCTGCTCACTGCGCATCTACCCCATGTCCAGTCAACACGATCGGCTCGTCTCGCCGCAACACTGGCCTCAAGTAAAGAACCTTTACAACCTTTTCCACCTTTAGTCAAAAGCGTCGTGATCAGGAGCCTCAGCGGACTGCGGGTATAACTTCGCTGTCAACAGACTAACACACGTGCGCGATGTTTAGAATAATGATGACGTAGAGCGCGGCCACGTCCCTTTCGACTCCATCCAGCTCGTGTCTCTCTAATAAACATCAGTAACTAAAGGAGATTTTTTTTTAAAAAGAAGAAAAAAAAAGGTCAACTGGGTGAGAATAATAATAATAATAATAATAATAATAATAATAATCTACGTGCACTTGAAAGTGCCCGCTGATGTAAAGACAAAAAACCCGACCACTGGTTTTGGAAACGTGAGCGCTCCAGCTCCACGGAGCAGAACCTCCTCGGAGCAGAACCTCCACGGAGCAGAACCTCCATAGAGCAGAACCTCCACGGAGCAGAACCTCCATAGAGCAGAACCCCCTCGGAGCAGAACCTCCTCGGAGCAGAACCCCCTCGGAGCAGAACCCCCTCGGAGCAGAACCTCCATAGAGCAGAACCTCCTCGGATCTCCAGGACGTGCACGTGAGCGGCAAGTCAATCTGGAACCGGGATAGAAGAAACGCCGCGTGCATTCGCATCACTCCGTTCTTGCATTGCTGAGGAAGACTAATGACTTGATCTGGGAGATGGAGAGTGCATAAGGTTGTTTGGAAAGAAAGCGTTAATGGAAATGGCGAACGTAAGGAACGGAAATAATTCGCGGCAGAGGTTTAGAAACGGTCTACAGCGCTACGAGAGCCGGGTGCGCGCGCGCGCGCGGAAAAGTCCGCTTCCAACAACCGCCGCAAACATTCAAAGCCTCAGGTTAGAGCGTCTTTTCTTCTTTTTCTTTTACAAACCCCAGCCGACATGTTTTTTTTATTTTTTATTTTTTATTTTAGGCTAAATATACTGGTGTTGTTGACGCGTGCACTGTGTATTTATATTTATAAAGTGAGTGTTGGTCAAGAATCACTTCGGCATAACGGTGGACCCTGAAGAACTTCCACAAACACAATGGCTCCGAATACAAGAGTTTCCACACAGTTGGCCCCCAACAGGTAGTGCGAATAAGCGAGTCGGTGTTTTTGTTTTGTTTACCTCTGGATGGTCCTTCAGCGGTGGTAAGAATAAAGTAAAATGGTGAGGTCGCAACATAAATGGCGCTGTCCGTCCTTTGTACAGCTGGCGCGCAAGTATCCCTTTCCTGCGCGTGACTCTCGGCGCTGTACCTGCAGCTGCTTCACTGCGCTGTGCGGGCTCGAGCGCGCAGGCTACTATAAGACCAGTTCAAATTTCGACCGAAAGGGGCCACGGCCGACTATGGCGCAACATCATATCAGATATTTCTCATCGAAGCTCGAAGCCACGATGCTCTGCGAGTTTAAAAATGCCCACAGCATCCATCTGAGTGATCGTACGTCAGCAAACATGCGTGTTTGCATCAGTATGGACTATTTGGTTAAGATCACACCCCCCTTACGCACGCAAGATAGTTTGCTCCTATAAAAAAAAAATCTATGCGTTACCATGGCAATTGATTAACTGTTTGGGCTGTGCGCGTTTGGAGTCGCCTAACGATTAGGCTCGTGTGTATATATAAATAATAATAATAATCTCAAAACACGTCGGCGAACGATCCAGGAGAAAGTAACTTAAACTCGCACGAGTGAATTTGAATTCGTGTTTAAGTGTGGCATCCTCTGAGAAGCCGAAACAAAACTTCCACGAAGCCCCGTTCTGTCGTTAGGCGTGTCCGCCTTGAGTGACAGCTCCGCGTATCTGGGGGTTGTGTGTGTGTGTGTGTGTGTTTGTTTGTTTGTTTGTTTGTTTTAATGCACGAATTGTCTACGTGTAGTGCCGTTATTGCACTGACACAATTATGATTCACAGTGATTAACGTTCGTCTATTCACAAAAAAAAAAAAAACACGTGTCATTTATTTTGAAATAATGTTTCATTTTAAACGTTTGTCCATCGTTGATTCTAGTTTATGAATGGAAGTCCCACAAAACAAAACAGCACGCGCACGCACGCGCACACACACACACGCGCACGCGCGCACACACACACACGCGCCCGCGCCCGCGCACACGCGCACGCGCAGCAGCAGTACCGGTCTGTTAGATCGTGAGCTCGGAGAAACTACATTTCCGAAGATTCCTCGCGCGCTCCCGAGGACCGGCACTGCGCGTGCGCAGCCAGACGTGGCAGCGCCATCATGGCTTCTTGGGAGCGTTGCGCGAGGCGCAGGAGAGCGCTTGAAATGTACATGTTCTTATGTGTGGTGAGTAACATGGCGCTCGTGGACGGGTCGTGTTTAGGTCGTTGTGAGGTTCAGGTGACCCGGCGGGCCGCGGTTCTGTTGGCTCAGGGCGGGAATAACGGGTGCGTGCGTGCGTGCGTGCGTGCAGCTCGAAGTTGAAGGGTGGAGGGAGAGCATTGCAGGCTGAACTTGAGACCCACGATCAATCTGACCCCACTGGATCTTTCACCCTGCAACCGCGTGACTACCGTGGGTTTTCATCGACCTGTTGATGTGCTTGTCGCGTGCTTGGGAAGAGCGCCACCGAGGCCGGCGCGCTGAATATTCCTGCGTGTGTTGCGCCGCCGATCAGCTGCTGCGCTGCACACTGTGGGCGCGCTTTTCTTCGTGCACCACGCGCGACACTAATCCAAGAGTAGCCTGTTGCTTTAGCGCTTCTTTTCCCCCACGCTGTTGGCCCACTACCGCCACAGAGACAGTCGTGTGACGATGATGCCTTGATTAATCATTACTGTAGTCTTTGATTGTGGGCGAGGCCAGCATTTAGACGTGCACTGTACCCAGACACGATTGCTATGCTCAAACTGCATACTACCAAATAGTATGCCACAATAGTGTGACACCTATACATCCTCTGTTTTGCTGTTGGTAAAACCAACCAATAGTAATGTGTGGGGTTTTTTTTGTATGTAGCCTGTGTTTCTTTTCATTGGCATGCCATTAGTCCTCAAATGTCTTCAGAACTAATTAATTAACAAGAGCACTTGGCTTTAGCTTTAAAGCACACAAAACCTGTTTCACACGCCTGCGACTCCTGGTTAATTAAAATGTTATAAGCCCTCACTATAACGCTTCCTTGCCACGTCAGTCCGTTCTTATTATGCGGGCTGTTTCCTTTCTCACATCCTGTTTTGTGGCAGCCATTGCAAACAAAGGTGCTCCCTTGGAGCAGTGGGAAACTGCTGGTGTGCGTAAGCAGGAGAGATTAGCAGAGACCGGTCTGTGTACTCTAGTGAGCCTGTATTCGTCTTTAGCGCTCCTTCATGTCCAAGCAATTTTCAGATCTCTTAATCTGAATTGAGCCCCCACCACCACCACCGAAGGCATGGTGCCCGCGTGCCCTTCTTTTGCTCAGCTCCATCGCTCGTTTAATCAGAAGGACTGCGTCTGATCACTGCACTGTACTTACTCTCAGTGCAGTGTTCAGGGTGGAGAACTGCGTGTCGACTTGCTTTTTTTCTTTCTTTCATTAAGCGTTTAAAGCCGGGCTCATGCTCCGATGGTGGCTGTGATTTATCCCCAGGTTGGAGTGTGTTATTGGAGGAAGAGCCGAAGCCCCTTCCTGATCAAGTTGCTTGGATCATTAACCCTTGTGTAGTCTTAACATTCTGTATACTCTCCTTGTCCTAAAGGTCAAATGTGTACAGCTTTCATGGAAATAATAACAATAAGGCAATGTTTCACTTTTTCTAATGTTAGGGTCACTCTAGGAAGAATCACCAAATTTCAAGTTGAAAAAATACCGTTTAGGGTTTTTTCTCTGCTGTTAAACATAGTGGCGGCTCATTTTTGACCCTTAAGGCAACACAAGGGTTAATCGGAAGGAAAAGATAGGTGTTTGAAAAAGTCAGCCGGTTTGTGCTGAATCAGAGCAGCCCTTGATACTGAAAATGGGATGCCATCCAGTAAGCAGCTTTATCAAGCCAGTGAAATAGGGGGTACGTGGGATCACAGCGTCCACTGCTGATTAAGCAGAATTGGCATGACAGATTTTTTTCCTGGGGCCGGGAGGGCAAATGTGCCGCTCTATGCAAAATGTGTTAATAGCCTTCACTGCATATTCATAGACTCTGGTTTAGATGCCCTCAATCATTTTAATTGTATAGTTATTTTCCACCATAGGAAGTAGTCTAATTTGTTAGGGTTATACAGACAATAGGACCAATAGAACTTAACTGAGATATTTGTTTTTAAACAGATCTTAATAAAACAAATTAGCAGCATTAATAAAAATGATTTCAAAGGCTGCAAAGTGTTTGATCGCTAGGTGATCTGGTCTTCACATGCTCCTCTCATAGTCTTCACAAGGATGGCATGAGTTGGATCAGGCTTTCCTCACTATACCCCACTTTGTCTGACATATTTATTTCTGTATTTGATATGGCAGCTTGTTTATTTTGATGAATATTTCTAAGTGAAAGAACTGGCAGGTTTACTGAAATTGGTTCCTTCTGGCAGAAATTTACTGTCTGATTTTTTTTCCCCTGCCCTCCTGCATTTTGTGTCCTATTTGTCTGTGAAGGGTTTGTTTATTTTTTGTTTTGTTTTTTGTTAATAATCGGTGATGCTTCCCATTGGGCTGCAAGGGAGGAAAAACCTTCATAAACAAAGCAAACCTGGCCAGGTCCTCCAGGAATTCCGATAGTGGAACGCTGGCTACTCAGCCAGAGAACAGAGGACCAGAAAGACTTAATCTTCCACTGCTGTTTCCCCTTGAGTTTTTTTTTTTTTTTTTTTTCGTCATAATCCATACTCTCCCCAAACAGTAGCTGATCAGTACATTCAGTCTTTTGGCTTCACTTTGCATCGATTGACAGGATGTGATCAGGACTCTCCTTTTGTACTGCTTTGTGGATTGTTATAACAATGACAGCCTTGTGAAAGCAGCAGCATCATTAGGATAATGCCCACATTGAACAAGACTGCTTGGTGAAAGGCTAATGGGTGCTTTTGTGACTGGTACGGGACATGATGATTGCCAGACAGTAATGGGCCTGCCGTATTACTTCCTTGTCAGGTCTCTATTTGGCTTTTGAAGAAAAGATGCTGTTCCGAAAGAGAGTCAGAAATTTGATGTGACACGACATCCTATATCACTGATATTGAAAGTAATCAGCCACCTCTGGAAAAAGGCCACTTCTGGAAAAAGTTGATGGGGTCGGGGTCCAGTGCTAAATTATATACAGTATATACACCATAAATCGTAAAATATTTTTCCTTTTGCATGCTTTATTGCCCATTAAGTTTAGAATAATTTTTTTATATATGTGGGCTTCTGCCACACAATATTTATGTATATTTATGTAAAAATGTTTACATATCTCAGTAAACTTCCACACCACATATTTACAAAAATGCGCTTTTAACAATTATGGCACTAAATACCATGAAAGTGTTGTCTACCTTGTTAGTGGGTTGGGTGACATTGACAGTCTATGGTGAGTTTAAAATGTAATTCTAAAAAAATATATATATAAAAAAATTAATCTGTCCATTTTTGAGAATCTGGCCACCAGAGAACTGAGACTGGAGTGTTAAAATAAGTCTTAAATGTGTGTGTTACTCAAAACACCTTAATCTGCAGATTAAAATTTTAGAAAATAATTATTCAGAAATGTAGAACATTGATTGGCGGGCCATTTGAATTTGTTTAGCAGGCCGGAAATGGTCCGCGGGTCGTACTCTGTGTCGTATACTATATGGGTACCTGGATGGTCTTCAGAACCCCTGTTTTTTATATACAGAGCTGTGTCATTTATAGAGCTTGCATGAGTTTTCCTAATGCATATGACGGCTAGTAAATTATTGATTTTAATTATAGTTTTATGAATGTATGGACTGGAGAATCCTTTATTTACTGGTCAAATGATGGCCTAATGTTGTGTGCACTCCAGGTTGCAAACACTCGGGTCTCCCTTGGAACAGAAGCCAAAAACGTATGGCAAAGTTGATTTGATCTGGCTTACCTGGAGTTTCTTTCTGAGGCATGGCACCAGGCTAGCCTGATATTTGTTGTTGAAGTCACATCATGGCGGTCATGCGAAGAGGTGATGTTGACTTGTCTGCTGCAGAGCCTTGCAGTGCTCTATTTACCCCTTGCTGTCATCTCCTATCTATGATTCCAGCCTGCTGTTAGTTAAGATGTCACCCCATCATTTCATCAACTTTTTGTGTGTCTACTTTGCCTGGCCTGCAGCTCTGACCGGCACTCGCGTTACGACCAAATGAGACGGGCCAGCTAGAGTCCATCACTTGTTCGGGAAGTGGGACGGAATATTATCCGACCTCTTTCCTTCTGTATGAATTTGAACTTCAGAAAAGCGTCTGTAATTTATGTAAAACGACCCCCACGGGATGTCCTGCAGAGCTCTGTGAAAATTAGCTAATGTCTTTTTTTTTTTGATGTAATGACTCTACTACTAGCTCATCGGAGAATCAGAGATTTGCCCTCCAGCCCTTCTTTCTATGGAGTCGTGGAGATGTGCACGCTCTTGTCTCAATCTGTCACCAAGCAGAACTTCAGCGAGTCTGTGTCTGGCACCACCACTCTGTATCTCACAGGTGACATGCTTGGACATCCCTGATAATAGCATGCTTAAATATCCCAGAGCTCAATGCTGGATTTTCCTGGCATTAACGACCGTGGGTCCCCAGCTGCCGTGATTAAACTTATGTTGCCATTAGTGGAGCATAGTGTAATGATTTCACACATGGGATATGTATTCCCAGTCTTAATGGTATCTATTAATGGAAATTTAATGCACTACTTTTGCAGAACCAAATATATTTTTATGAGCAAATTACTGCATAATGCTTAGTGTATGACTTAGTCGGCTCCAGAATTATTGGCACCATTGGTAAAGATGGGGGAAAAAGGGTTATGAAAAAATGTCGTTGTGGTTAATTAGCTTAATCTCACACTAAAAATATGAGGGAAATTTAACCTTTAATTGAAGTAACTTTATTCTAAGAAAAAAAACAACAACTCATATTTATACCCCAATAAAACAGGAGGTCATGGATGACCACGTAAGAGTTCCTAAACACTCAAGAAAACTTAAAAAAGTACAATATTAATGGGAACATGCTTCAGTTACATTTACAAGAATTTCTAGGTCTGCCAATAATTGTGACACATGTAGTTTTGTTAAAAGAATGTATTTTTGGATAAGTTTTTATTTTATTTTATTAGAGTAAATTACCTTAAATTAAAGGTTAGATTTCTCATATTTTCAGTGTGAGATTAAACTAATTAACCACAAATGCATTTTTTCATAACCTTTTTTACCCAAGGGTACCAATAATTCTGGAGCTGACTGTATGTGGAAGAATTGCATAGAGAGGCATAAAATAATTGTCCATTGATTTATTTATTTTTTATTTTTTATTTTTTTATTTCTACATGGGGAGCAGCAATAATTAGTACACACTAGGGATGCACTGTTTCCATTTATTTTTTATTTTTGATACAATACCCGATATCAGAGTACTGAATATCAGCTGTTAGCCGATACTGACATCTTCACTGCAACTGAACTGACTCTCTGTAGCCTTCTGTTGCGAAGTTATGCGAAACATCACAGCATACTTTAAGACAATTTGTGTTCTCTGTTCACATGTAATATCCATGTTGTCAGTCAACATCACACATGTTAATGGCATGAAATACATCAGTATATTGGACCGGGGGGGTGGAATCAAATCCGATCGGCCCCGATACCGATCCCCAGGGCATCCCTACACACTGTACTCGAATCTAGTCTTTCCAGGCAGTTGACCTGTACAGCCGTCAAAGGTCCAGGGTTGTCCTGTGCAGTACTATGGCCTGGAGAACTGTCCTTCATTAAGCAAGGTTTAATGGTGGCTGATGAGCATGTGTTAGAGGCTCGGACAGTGTCAGTGGGGTGTTGACTGTCCTACGACATTTGTTGTTTTATTTGCATTGAACACTTTGATGTAGAAAGATAAGATGTAAACCAGGATGCTGAATTACGGTAACCAAGTTTCAATGTGCTTCAATATGTCTTTTGCTTCTCAGCTATCTATCATCGATGATGTATCTGCTCATGCTTAATCTGTCTGTCTTAATCTGTGTGACCTTCATGATTTCTGCCGCTGCTTCCGATGGTTCTTAGTATGGCCTGCAATGTGTCACACAAGACCTCTTTTTAAAACCATGAGCAAAAAAACTCTTTGGGATCCACAGAAGTTTTGTTGAATTCCGTTCAAAGAGTTAATAATAGAAAAACAAGGGCAAGAGTTGGGAACAGTTGGCCAAAAGATATTTTACTGCTTCCCAACTGTAAAGCTCCGGGAGATGAGCACTCTGTCTTTTGATATAGATCAACACAGCATTTGAATATTAACATGGCTTCATAAGCTATTTGTGAAAATGTGTTATGTCTTCTCTGTAATTGTTGTTGTCTTTCAGGCTAACATTGCCACACAGTTTGACACACTGTTGTGATTTAAACCAAGCACTGCAATTACATTGGCACGCAGCTGGAGATGTCCTAAAGTGCCTCTAAGATTTTGCTGTGACAGTGGAAAATGACAATGATTTTCTCTCTCTCTCTACCTCTTTCTTTCTGTGTTTCTCTCAGGTTGTGGTTGTGTCCACGCTGCAGGCAGTGAAAGTATCCCCACTCATCGAGAGAGTCAGTGACCATAAGGATTTCAAGAAGTTGCTCAGGACCAGAACCAATGTCCTTGTTCTTTACACTAAGTCAGGTGAGGGTCGAGCCTGCGTTATTGAACACAATGCTGTTATTGAACACAATGCTGTTATTGAACCCAATCACTGGAGTTTTTAAATTGTACATCATCTGGTGTAGTGTCCATGAACGTCATGACCTCCGTAGCCTTAAAAAATTCCTATATGTAAGAGGACAATAAGTATAGCATGGTGATTTGCCATCTACATTCCTGCAGTAGTGTACAGTCAGATCCGTTGCTTCACAGCCAGATACCTGCTAGTTCATTTAGATGTGTGTTTTGCTACCATTTTAGTCAGTCCAGCTGTGTTGCAAGGAGGCAAGTGAAAACGGTTGTCACGCATACAGCACTTAGGAGCTATGATGATGCAAATCCTTCTGTCAGGAAGCACTCAAAACCACAGCATACTCCAATGCAACCATTAGCACCACTCCTTTGCAGTTCACCCTCTAATTTGTAGTTCTCCCTGCTGCATTTATTGGTGGAGGGATGCGTGATGAGGCATGTGTGATGATGTGTGGTTTGCTGGTCCATAAACAGCCTCGCACCACATGCAGGGGAAGGGTCTCCCAAGACCTAGCCGCTCCAGATATATTGGTTTCATAATTCATGGCCCATTTCGGCTGCATGAGGTCATTGGATAAGCCTCTGAAGTATCGAACAGAGCGTTTGATTGATGGCCGACTCGGCTGCTCATCCTCTGAAGCCCCTGCTTGCTCTTGCTCCCCCCCCCCCTTTCATTTCCTCCTGTCGGATGTTTTCTCCCGGCTTTGACATGGCAGCATAGCTGAGCTAGTTCTCAGAAGAGAGCAAATGTTTGTAGTAATATACAGGATCTTTTATTGGTGTAACAAAGTACTTATTTTCACTGAAAGTCTTAGTAGAGACATAAAGTTATTTCCTTAAAAGTATTGCATAGATGTTTATCCACTGCTGTTGATTCAAAGGCTTGCTTCCTCAGTGGGGGCACACGCCCACTGTCAGTAATGTGTGCATTTTGTCCAGTTAATCGCTATGTAGTCAATGGAGGCGAAACCAGGATGCAAAATGTTGGCAACTAAATTTTAGTGTGGAATTGTGTGAGACATGATATGTTGTAATAGTTTCTGAACAATATGTATTGCTCCAATATGTTCCTTGTACCTCAGCTACATCTGGAGATGTTCAGCTGAAGCTGCTGTCTAACGTAGCCCAGGCAGTGAAAGGCCAAGGGACCATCGCCTGGGTGAACTGTGGGTAAGTCTCTTCTCACACCTTTTGTGTCAATGGATGAGTGGTTTGTGAGATATAACACCTGGAAGAAAAGAGCCACATAATGAGATAACCAAGGGGTGGAATGAGCATAGGCCTAATGGCAAATTGTAAATCAGCAGAGACAGGAAGAGTGAAAAGGTTTGTATACCCTTTGGAATTATCATTATTAATGCATGAATGACTCTTGAAATTTGATGCATCCTTAGATATACTAATATAGACAGTCTTATTGAACAAACAACACAACATTTTATGGTGCTATATCTTTGTGGAACAAATGGTATAAACCAGAGGTTCCCAACCACCGGGCCGCAGACTGGTACTGGGCGGTGTGTTTGGTCCTGTGCTGCAACAATGTGGCAATTTGGGCAGAGGGCTTCCACAGGGGAGGGGGAAATGCCCCTCTGTGATGACTTTGGCTTCCCTACCCTCCCACTCTTTTGCCCATACACCGGTCCATCAAAAATATTGTGGTCAGTGGTTCGGTCTGAAAGGTTGGGTACCTCTGGTGTAAACAATCAAGGCCATTAATGGGATCATTATATGAACCTAAAGAATACTGACCTCTTTTAAGGAGGCGTCTTTGGAGTCGGGTGTTCTAATCAGTTCATGTGTAGGTTTGAGTTACCCTGCCATATAAAATGCACACAATTTTGGTTATATGTTTATTTACTTTATAGCACTACCACTTATCCATTCATTATATCTTAATACATGTAACTTGCTGCAGAGGTCTTCAAATTGGAGAATTTGGAGAAACCTTCATCTTTTCTCTGTTGGTTGAGGGAGCACTGAAAGAAATCTGCCTCATCACTCAGGAATACACACTTCTTTTAGTTTTCAACTCTCTCAATTCCTTGCCATAGATCTGTCAGATCAGGCAAGATGAATCTTTGAAAGAAATTCAGTGAAACCTTTTAATGGCAGTAACATTGGCCCTGTGCACCTCTCTCTCTGCATCTGCCAGCCCCGAAAACATACACATTTGTTTCATTCTTTATCTGTTTTTTTCCTCTTTGAGTCTCTCTCTTCCTTTTTCCCCACTCAACTTGTGAATCTGTCAGCCCACAGCCGTCAGCCTTTGCTGTGAAGAAACACAGAAAAACACTGCAAAAGTTCTTCTTCTGATGACTTCTAATTAAGCATGTATTGAAATCCTAACGCTACTACTGCTAATAATAATAACAATATAACTATTTTAATTTGATAACAGCTCATAGTGCTTTAAAATGTGTAAAAAAATGAGTAAAAAACATAACTATAACTAACTGACAACTAATCTTCACCTTATTGCCAGTTTGTACCACATAGAATATGTGTAAACCCCCCCAGGTTCATTACTATACATAAATCCCCATTAAATTACATTAAACTATGCCACTCTATGCCTCTTTTCTATATTGTTTGGTAGTTAAAATCTTTTTTTCCCCCCCGCGATTTAAAAAGAAAAGTCACATCAGAAGAAAGAGGCCAATTGCGTCACCAAGTAATAATTTTCCCAGTCATCATTCAGAACATTGCAAGCTGAGGAGAAGTAAACCAACCAGGAGGCTACAGTACTTAAGACATGCTTATCTTACTGGTGTTTATGTGGTTAGCTCAGGCTACTCCTCATCATCACTGTGCTTTGAAGACTAGCTCTACAAATTGCACAGATTCCTGATTAGTTTTTGAAGGATGTGTGCTCTTTGCTGACATCTCACTTCTTGACCCAATTTAAGTGCACCAAGGTGAAGATGAAATGGCAAGCTTTATCAATCCTCCCGTCCAGGTGGTGGCCCAGTGTTTTGGATGCGAGTCAGATACATCACTCAGCCTCTCCTTGTGGGAAAATGGCAAGATAAAACTGAGCTCTGGCAAAAATAACACCCCTCTCAGCCTGCGATGGGAGACGGCCTCCTTTTAATAGTGGAAGGCATTGCCAGGAGATGTCCACAGATTTTCACCAGATGACAGGGACCTGAGAGACGCCAGCTCACTGTGCAGGGGTGTCATTAATGAACTGGGTCAGCAATAAAGCAATTGCAGAAAGACAGAAACTGAGATATGGAAGGATAAAGACAAGATTGCTCATAAAATGTTTGAATCACAGGGACATTTATGATCTGATTTACCTAAATCTATTTAGGATATGTTTGTGTTAAAAAAAAAAGAAAAGAAAAAAAAAGTTACCCATATCATGTGACGACCAGTAAGTACACCAGTAAAATGTGGAATGTTTAGCCATATTCTTTTCCTCTACATTTTACTAATGTTGTGGATCATGACTGATGTAGATTGGAGTGCTTTTGCTACCCCTCTGTCTAGACCCTCTGTTTTATTGTGAGTACATTCCTTGCAGGTGAGCAATACTTCTCAAATAGCAATATTCAATTATTCATGCAGAAAGGATACTAGGGAATATGATGCACCTTGGTTAGCTTATGCCAGAGTTGGATCCACAATAATTAGTCATTTACTTTCCAATGACTTATTTTCCATTCTGTACATCCTCTGAAAAGAGGCTAACTGCTTTTATAAAACTGTTCACTTGAGCTGTCTCAATCGGGTTCTTCAGACCAATCTTATCCAGGAAATGAAGTCGACTCGAAGTTTACATTCACAAAATGAGTCAAGCCCCCAGTATCCAAAAACAGTTGACTCAACCCATGATCCTTCGCAAAACTCCAGCCCAAGCTCACAACTCTTGAAATGGATGGCCACACCTCTTATACCAGAGTGCTGCTGGGACACGTCTGCCAATACATGCCCAGTGAGTCGCCATCTGTGATCATGAGTCAGCACGTTCACTACGCGTCACATCTAATTGAATTTCCCACCTGACAGCCTGCACTTCTGCTTCCCCTCTTTCCACTCAAACACTTTTCATGTCCTCCCATAGACAAAGGCATGATATGTAACATACGTAAAGCTAATGAGACTGTCGTAGTTCGTCTTTGAGGAGGAGGATGTTGGCAGGGGGAGAGTGTTGGATGTCAGCACCTTAAATTGAATTCCACATCTTTGAAATTCCATTATCATGGGGGATTTAACTTTTCTTAGAGTCCTCGCCGCTCCAGTTGTTTCTATGTAATACGTTTCTGTGCTCATTATCACTGATGCAAAAGGGGCAGTGGTAGTGCGGCAGCTTTGTCTGCTTTTGAAGGCAAAGGGTAATTACACATTCTTCTGCAGGTGCTAGGTAACCGTGCGTGGTGACTGAGGAGCTGACCATTTCCTTCTCTATGGTCAGGTGACTGAACTAGGAAACATTTGCATAGAGCTGAGCGGATTAAACTATTATATAGCCCTGATTGAGAACACACTCGGTTCATTATCCAGCTACAGCCAAGCTGTTAGACTATTTTCCATGGTTTGGTTGCTTTGTACGGAATCTTCACAGTAATGTCTAAATTGATCTAAAAATTATTTTATTATTTTTTCCTTCTTTTGTTAAAATAAATCCATAGCTGCTCTGATGCAAGGCCACAAAAAAATAAAGCTCAGAAGAATGTCTTCTGAAACGGCTTAAGTTTGCCTCTGCTAGGCCCATATAAGGTATTTCCTTAATCTTTGGCATCGGAAAACCTTTTCTTTTCTTTTCTTTTTTTTCTCTTCGCTGGCGTTCGGTCCAGTACCAAAGGTTCCTGTATGGATTTTGGCACCTGCTCAAGATGGGCACCAACAGGACCTAATGGTCTTTGGGGGTGGGGCTAGCAGCACTGTTTGTTGCTGATTGGTTACACATATATCAGACAACTGGCGACGCCATACACAGACAAACACAGAGTCGCCATTTTTTAAAGAACATTTTAGCAGACTGTTGATTTTTGGTTGTTTTGAAAATGGAGCAAATGCAGCCGTGTAACAATGAGGATACTCTGCACTAATTTGATTTTAACCAACAGTATAAGTTGGTAAACCCAACAGTTAATCAGACAAAGGAACAAAGTTAATCCAAGCTCCACTTCCATTTTGGCTTAACAAAGGCGTAAACACAGCACACACTGTGGTGACGTTGTTGTGTGACAAAATGGTGATGCAGTCGCTTTTACTGTTGTCACTATGACTGTTCCAGTTACCTCTCAGCTTGGGGGAAAATGAACTATAACTGGAACCCCATGTTCCGTTGGCTGCCTTTTGGGCCATTTCTTGTTTTTGAATATGCAGTAGAAAAACACTCTACAGAGTTACTCGGGTCCACCTGCTTGCGTGTGTTTGTGATTTTCATCTAGCCGTCATGAGAGATTAATTTGTCTGTTCATCTATCTTCCATCCCCTCCAGGGATTCTGAGGGTCGCAAACTCTGTAAGAAAGTGAAGGTGGACCCCAGCTCAAAGGCCGCTGGATTTGAAATCCTGCATTATAAGTAAGCGTGCTCTTTACAATTGGACAGTATTTTAAAGTTTACTGATTTTGATAAAATAATTGCTAAAGTAGCAGATAATAAACTCACAAGTGCTCACATGGCACTTTTATGAACTCTTCTGCTTTGTGTGTATGTGTTTATTTTTTACAGAGATGGGACCTTTCATACAGAATACAGCAGACCAGCCACGCTTAAGGTAATTGCTCTGAAAATTGTGGTCTGTATGTTCTGCTTGGATCTGGTTCTGCAATTTGGGACGATTCATTGAAATCAATACAGTTTTTTCCCCTTACAATGAATACAACATTTTAATTTGAAGTGTCAGATTGGAAACTAGGACTTTGCCAACTGTAAGCTCTATACCTAAAATGGAACGAAAAATATAAACAGCAGGGTTATATAAATTATTTGTTCCACAACTGTGTTTCTGCAAATTATTCTCTTTACTTTAATGAGCTTATGTCCATGACTCCAAAAGTACTGGATTTTCAATTATGTGTTTGCTTTATTTTTTTAGAATGGGATTTATTTATTTATTTATTTAAATTTGGAATAGGCAGGGATGAATGCTTGCGATCTTATGTTGTATCTTTTGGTATTTGATACGTTGTTAAAGTATGGGTTTTGTAGTCTAGAGGCTCTGTCATCTGGAGTCCTTTTGATTTCTTATAGTATGCTCATTTCCACCAACCTGATTCTCCTTATGCATGTCATTTCTCCCTACCCAGGCAAGTACGGCTCATGATTTCACACTGTAGGTGCTAGTTCCAGGGTGTAGTAGAATTATATGACTGATCCAGAATCAACCCACTGCCTCCTGTTCATTTCTCCCACCCACCTCGTCCTCCATGAAACAGTGTTGTCCGTAGCTGACATGGCGTTAATGAATGGTTCTAAATGAATGAGCTCTGGTGTGTGAGTCATTGCTGAAATCAGTGAACTACGTCCATGGAGGAACAGAGGACGGAGGTTTCTCATTAAAAGCATCTGCTGCTGAGTCTGATATTGTTCTTTCCTTCTTTTCTGTAATGGTAATTAGACTTCTTATAAGCACTTAATGTCAAAAAGGTGCTTACTTGGTCTCCCTGCTTTATGGATGGATAAACTTTTGAAATTAGTCGTAGTCTGTTAAGAGAAATAATGTCTTCTAGTAGTCCTATTAAAAAAACTTTCAAGTGACCTTGACGTCTAATGTTGTGAAATCTTTCAGAACAAGATGGATTTTTACGTTCATGGGTCTTGCTGTTTAAAAGTTACACTATGCACCAGTGAGAGTACCTTGCAGGAAAGAGTGGAAGTGTTTTGACAGTAAAAGATGACTCATCACTGTTTCTCTAATATTTGTCCTTCTTTTCATTCCCTCCTCCACTTTGTCAGTCTATGGTGGCATTCCTAAAAGACCCTACAGGTGCCCCCCTATGGGAGGAGAACCCTGAGGCTAAAGACGTTGTTCACGTCGAGACAGAGAAAGTGAGTATCTCTTTTAGGCGACCAATTTAGGACAAGATCAACTTTCCATTCTCAGTGTTTGCCCGGTGTGGGAACTGCATGCAGAACAAAAGCACAGAGTTAGACAGTCTGCAACTGACGAACCAGGCCGTTCTGCTCTCTCTGGTGACCATGTTTGGCTGTGATACAGGACGTTCAGCTTCCAAATGAAAAAAATGCCTTCGATCCCAGACCAACCCAGAATGAGGAAACTGACAACAGGACTTGTGAGGAAAATGCATAATAAAAAAGGGAGTAAATGATTAACTCGCACATGAAGCCAACTACCGCATCTTTACGAACTGCTGCTCATGCAACGTCACAGGGTAGTCCTGCGCGTACGAAGGAAAGCGCCAACTGCCCTCTTCTGTGTGCGTGAGCTCACACACACCCACGATTGGCTGGTACCGCTTTGATTGACAGGAGAGAAAGTGTAATGCCGTCCCTCCCACCCAGAGAGCAGAGCCAATTACACTCTCTTGGACTTCCGGCCACGGATAGCTATGGCATCGTCGGGCCTCGAACTAGCGATCTCCAGACGATATGACGAACACTTTACTGTTGCGCCACTCGGGAACCCTAACTCGTACTCTTAAGAAACTCACAGATAGTAGACCTATCCAGACAGTTGGTGCTGAGGGGGCTGCACTCAATTAGAAAGCAGCCCCACTCACTGAGATGAGATGGCTTTAAAACTCATTTGAAGAGCATATTGATTGCTCCGGGGGAGTGTATGCTCGGTGGCATGTTACATCTTTTGGGGTGTCAACTGCCAAAAGCAAAGCTCAGCTGCAGGAAGCAATCTGGTAATGAAGAAAGAATATAAACAAAGCTGATAAATGAAGTTTCACTTCACTTCCTAGTATGATGAGTACATCGGGGCTGTTTTTACCTGGCCGGGTGTTAAGACAGCCCTCTGCATGAGTTATTGGTCATTGCAACAGATGTGGGGCACCTTTTATCTTTGCTTTATGGAGCTTTTTATTGTTTAACTCTGTGTTGTTAAAGTCCAAAGTTTAATATTAACTAAAACAACATAAAACAACTCTGTGCCTTTTCCCTACAGGACTTCAGGAAGCTGGTGAAAAGGGAGGAAAAACCCATCCTCATGATGTTCTATGCCCCCTGTGAGTCACCTGATGATTTGCCCTCATTCTGTCCTCAGTCACTGCTGAAATTATACAGCTTATGTTTCAAACGGTGTTGAATCTTAGAAAATAAATGGCTCTAGTTTAAAAGTGAAAACATTTAATGTTTAAATCCTGCCACTTTTGAATAGTATGTCAAGATAAAGTTTATACTTGTATGGCTATAAATCTGGGTTCACATCTCTACATAAGTTTACATAGTAACATAGTGCAGATGAGCCTGGTGATGAATAATTTAATGTTATCCTCTTAAGGTGCCTTATGTAGATTTTTATCTTCTTTTTTTTTTTTAAATCATGTGTGCGGTGTCTGCATCATGACGTAGTTACACGGTTGGAACTTGTGATCCTGGGCGTGACAGTTGTAGGCTCCTGAGTGTGCTGAGCCTCCTGCATATGCTCCTGCACATTTGAGATTGCTTTTCTCTCTGTGTTGCTACATTTGCTGGACTGTTGTTCCTACACCTCATTTGCAGTACCTCAAAAGGTTAAAATTCCCCTTGGGGGACTTCGTGGTCTAAATCACCTGGCTCACTCTCCAAAGCATGGGCTTCGGCATTTTATTGAAATGCTCCACCAACCTGTGTGTCTGAAGATGGTAAACCAAGGTGTACTAGCTCCCAGGCGATGTGGCTTTTCTCAGTGCCACCATTTCTGGGTAGCGGGTGGTGTAGTCCAGGATAGTGAACATCCTCCCTGCAATATCTGTTCTGGTGTGCTTGAGCACCTCAATGATAAGGAGCATCACAAGGGGAGTCGCCGGTGGTTTCCAGAGTGAACACCTCAGAAATGTAGTACTTCTGTGTTCGTGAAGGGGCAATAATCTTTGTCTAGGACGTGGTCAGTGCTCATCATTTGAGTCTAGCAGCCCCAGAGGCTCTCTCTCAGACCTGCTGAAATGGATTGGTCATAGGTTTAGAATAGAATAGAATGCTATTTATTGCCACAAGTACAAGTACAGTGAAATTCATTCTTCGCATAATGGAATTGGCATGTTGGTAAGCTGGGGTCAGAGTGCAGGGTCAGCCATGATGCAGTACCCGGGTTAAGGGCGGGTTAAGGGCCTTGCTCAAGGGCCCAACAAGGGGCAGCTTGGCGGTGTTGAGGCTTGAACCCACAACCTTCTGATCAGTAGCCCAGTGCCCCAACCACTGAGCCACCACTTTAGGATTAACCTTTGGGGTTGGCCATGTTTCCTTGGGGAAATTTATGGAAACTGAAAGACCTGCACTGGCGTGTCTGTTGTCTTTCTCTCTGACGAGTGGATGAGCCATTCACTAAACGCCGTCCTGTGAGCTCTGTCCTTTGTGGTGCTATAGTTGCTGTCCTTGGTGCTGGTTGCTTACATTTTTGGGTTTGTTAATTACCCTTTTAAGAATAGAATAGAATAGCTTTATTGTCACTACACAAGTACAATAAAGGCCCGTTATCACGGTGTGCTAAGTAGTGAGTCCAAAAACAACAGATGAGCAGCGCAGAAGCTGACATGATGATAACCTTTATTTGTATAAATCCATAGAAACGCTGCAATATAGCACCGTATTTAGCCAAGCATTACATTACGTAAGGCAGTTTCCTTATACCTACCAGCCAAACTTGGTACAAAGGAGGCGACTAAGCTACCGTTCTCTACTACACAACTGGCGACAACAACTTGGCGATGTAGTAGAGGTCACTCGCTGCAGATGTAATTGGTAAGGTGCAGAAAAAAAGCGGCGGGCAGATGTTGGGTTTTCATGCACAGAATGAGATAGCTGGAAAACGGTTTGGCAGGTAGTCCAGCGGATAAAATGACGCCAACAGATAGGGAAGCCATTTCAAAGTACAAATCCAACCAGCAACAGAAGAAGAAAAAAAAAGACATCTAAAAAGCAAAAGTAAACACAAGATTAGAAGCGGCAGCTCGGCACATTCTCAAACCAGAAACCATGAAAGTTCTGTTGCCCAGTGGCCAAATAAATTAAATAAACAAGGTGGGACTGATCTCTGTGATTTGAGACCGCACAGTGTGGCTGGCTGGAGTCCTCATATACTGCAGCAGAAGTGTGGCAATGGTGGTGATTCTGTTAAGCTACAGTTCCCTGCAGTGAATAAATAAACAATAATGATCAGTATATTAAGGTGCTACAGAGTATAGCCTCAGAAATGAGACTTACATTTAGCTTGGAGCTTACCGTGCACACACACATTCATTCATGTTGTTGCTTATACATGCATGTGGCTCTGTTTTTGTACCTTCAAAATTCCATGTTATTTTTACTATTATTAAAAAGTTCCTATTAAAAACTGTGTATTCTGTGCAGAGAAAAAGGTTAAACAGTTTGTGCAGTGGAGCGCTTGAGTGTGGTATTTTGTAATCTATGACTGTATATTATGCTTTTTAGTCTATTGCTGAAATGAGCTGTCTTCATATTGAGAGCTGCACAACAAGGTCATTTGGGCTCCACTTGTTTTTTTCCTTTTTCTTTCTATCTTTAATTTTTTAGTTTCCTTTGAAATTATTTCATAGAATTGGTAATTGGGCAACTCTGGTCAAATGCAAACCTTGCAATCTTCTGCCTGAATTAAAAATAAATAAATAAATAAATAATTCATTTATACAGCATACACTACACATGGTATTTATCTTATGTGTTTAAAATATGTGAGAATATTTTCAGAGGATGTCATCACAAGCCAATAGACAATTAACTGTTCCTATTTGTTATTGAGGTTTTTTGGTAAACTTTTGCCCTCGTTTTTCTCTCCTCTTTTTCCTTTTTTCTGTAACACAAAGGGTGTGGTGTATGTAAAAGGATGCAGCCCATCTTCCAGCAAACGGCCACAGAGACAAAGGGGAAATTTGTAAGTACTTCTCTGTTTTAGTAGTACTCACATAGTCCACAATTCACTCACACATAGTTCGGCTAGTGAGGCATGTTTTCAATTAAATAACAGTGGAATATTTTTTATTTTTTATTTTAAAAAAATATATTTTTTTTTCTGAGTTCCCATCAGTATCACACCAGATAAATTTGTGATCCTGTGTATTTGTTTAATAATACATTAATTGGATGTTCAGGTCTACACTCTGTATGTATTATATGCCATCTTAGAA
>JAOUQW010000046.1:6598483-6609354 GCA_028565825.1 Olivaichthys viedmensis | reverse complement strand
AGGAAAAAAGCAAGGGTCCTAATACAGAGCCTTGTGGTACACCAAACTTTACCTTTGTATGCAGAGAGAAGTCACCACTTACATTTACAAACTGATAACGGTCAGTCAGATAAGATCTAAACCAGGAAACAGCTGTTCCCTTAACCCCAACAAAATTCTTTAGTCTATCTAGAAGAATATTGTGATGTATCAAAAGCTGCACTGACATCGAGTAATACAAGCAAGGAGACACTGCCCCACATTAATTATTTGTGGTAGAAAACTCAAGGAATCAGGGCAGATAAAGGAGCCATTACCGGTGCATGGAGGTGTGCTCATGCATACAACTGGGTTCAAACCTAAAGCGCTCTGTTTTTGTTGTTGTTGTGGTTCTCATAGATTTGTGAGCTCTTATGGAAATGTCAGATAAAAATTCTAAACAAATAAAGTTTTTTGGTCTGCAATGTTAATGTGGATTAGTGAAAAAGCCTCTTTAGATAAAGTCTTTGATTAAGCTATACGCTTTGAGCAGTGTGGCTTAATTAGCTTCGGGCCAGGCACTCATTTAAAATGTTTATCTTGGCTGCCACAAAGGGATCCACAGTCTTGTAATGCAATCCTTTGGTGTGCCACTACAAATATGCTCTGCCAACCAATAAAGCCTTTTTGAGATGAGTAAGTAAACTCCAGCACCTTCTGCAATTTAGCAGTTTTGTTTAATAGGCAGGTCTTATCAGTTTTTGTAATTATGTTATCATTGGTTTGTTTCTCATCTCATCATTTTCGGAAGCTTGTAAAATGTTTTTGGCATGCAGTCAAATGTAGGTTCTTATGTTGTATAATCATTTCCAAGGCCAACTCATGACTGACAGCTAAGGTTAAAGGCACTCTTCTGTTTTCCTGTGTGCCAGGAAGGGAAAGTTCCTGCATCACTACGAGAACTACGGCGCCACCGCCAAGGACATTGCAGACTGGCTTAAAAAGTGAGTAGAGCAGCCTGTGTCTATGGGCACTCCTGATCCTGTCAATCATAAACCCAACCAGAATAAAGACCCCAACACACACACACACACATACATATATATATATATATATATATATAGCTTTGCAGTCTCTGTAAGCCCCCAGGCAAGTGTAAAGGCCAATTTTTATTAGCCGAAGAGATATGAGGACTTGGTGCTTAGGTACTGCTTTATTGATTGAGTGCATTGTCAAGGGAGTGTTTAAGACAAGCAGAGGGTATGTGCACCGTAAAACATGAGGCCCAAACTCTCATGAGTGCCTCTTAGTGTTGATGTAATGAGGCATTTCTGTTTTTCTCAATGTTTTCCAACACTTGTCTAGCCCATGGGTTAGACGACCAGTACCTCAGACTCTGTATAGATCCCATGTGGGAAAGCCAGGTTTGCACTTATCAAAGTACTAGGAGATGATGTACATAAATTGTTTAAATTAAAAGAAATGTTAAATAGGTATAATATATTGTATATAAGATGCATTGCAAAGTGAAGGTTAATTTTCCTTAAAATCAGAAAATGTGTGTTTTTGTTGTTTTTTCTGCAGCAGCAGGGAACATAACTGCTTATTCTGGTGTTTCAAGCCTTGTGGTAGAAAACAAAACACTGAAATACTTGGCTTAGCCATTGAAAAATAAGACTAAATTAAATTCTATTGAATGGATTGTGATTTAAAGCAGAATTAAATCACATGTTTTGAGAACAGGGTCTGATCATATCAATATGCAATGCATTACAGGAATGAAAACACAACAACACAAGCTGATTCCACACAGAGACGGTGTCATCTCACTGAGGAGTATTTGGTTGTGATTTGGCAAGAGTCACAATCGGGAAACTAATGGATTTAAAAACTCCACCGTGGTCCCCTTACACAACATTGCAGCTGGAGCTGACAGGCTTTCCATTAAAGCATCTGCACATAGACCTCTGGACCTTAAAGTTTAGTCAAGCTGCTTTTATCCTCTCAAAAACTGGAAAAGGCATCTGTTTTTAAGTTTGTGTTCCGTCTTTGTAAAGATGCGTTAGCCTATTGGCAGACTTTAAGGAGACAGACTCATGCCTTTTTGCAGTCTTGAGAGTATAATTTGGGCTGGTCCATGAAAACTGGAGAGCCTGAGCGCACACAGCAATGAGTTGTGAGTGAGTGTCTCTGGCTCTCACTAGCTGCCCTCGGTCATGGGGTTGGATTACTTATGAGCAGATGTCCAGAACCGAGAGTAAAGTGGACCATCTGTGTCAAACACAGCACATACTATATCTGCTTTATTGCCTTTAAAAGCTTTAAACCAGCCAAAACTGAGTAGAGACACTTTGATCTGACATTATCCACCATACAGCCTGAGATTGTGATTAATGAAACAGAGTTGTATTCATGTATCCATCCTTGCTCCTCTCCAATCTCTTGCTCTCTCTCTCTCTCTCTCTCTCCCCACAGTCCGCAGCCTCCCCAGCCCAAGACCCCCGAGGTGCCATGGGCCGAGTCGGACTCGGCTGTCTTTCATCTGACTGACGAGTCCTTTGACACATTTCTGGAGGAACATCACTCAGTTCTGGTTATGTTTTATGCTCCCTGTAAGTTCTCAGCAGCACGGCTCCTGTTCAGCCCGACTGCATGATGGGTGTTTAGCCTTCATGTTCACCTTTTCAGATTTCTCTGAGCGAGCAGCATAGATTGTAGAGCTCAAGCCTAGGCTCATGTACAGTCTGATAAGAAATATTGAAAAGGTGGACTATGACATCAATACAGCACCAGATCAGCATTGTGCAGAAGTGCTCACTCTGTATGGATTTCCACTGTGTTTGACACCCACTGAAAAGAGAGATACTTGGCGCGTCGTTATTTCCATCACTTTGTATCGGACATTTAAATAATCGTATCAGGGGAAAATAATTAATTTTATTATGATAATGTAGCAGTTAGACCATTTCACTGGAGCTCTTTTTTTTTTTATAGCTCTGGAATGTCTCAGCTCTCATACATTTTTAAGAAGAAGGTTTATTCATGTCCTCAAGCACTGATCCCATCCTACCGTGTCTCCATCAAGCTCACACACCTCTCTCCCCCTCACTACTTCTATCTCCCTTACTCTCCTCTCTCACTATAAAAATGGAACATCAGTTCTCCTTCTGCTGTGCTGCCAAAATACTGACACAAATGAATGCATGCTTGCGTCATTGACTGAAGGATGCTCAAGCTTCATTCTCACTCTCCTCCTGTTTAACTCTCAGAGACAGACATGCTTTAACAACTTTCTCTAGCCCTTTTAGGGATATGAGTAATAAATCCACAAGGCTGAGGGATGCAGTATCCCAGCACAGATTATTACCCAACCCACTCAGCAATATTAGAGCACTTATGAAATGTGTAAATTTACTAATTTTTCCCCCTCATGGTCACCGAGTCAGTGACCTCATAATGACTGGCCCAGTGAATGTTGCTTTATGTTCACAGCCTGTGTGTGTGTATAACAGGTGCAGGAAACTCCCAGCTTTAAGTGCTTGGAAAGGCAGAGGTAATGCTTTTTCAACTGAAAGCTACTTCCCATTAGCTCAGTGTCTGACAGTATTTCAATGACCGACTCATTATGACTGCTTTGGAGACTGGAGATTCTTGGGAGACTTGGGTTTCTGCAGTTCAGATAGTAAACAGCTCTTATGTAATTTGATCCACCTGCTTAGTTATTTATCACTCAGAAGGATGATGTGCATTTATTTACTGCGGCAGCATGCTGCGTAGTTGACGATGTTAAACTCAACTACTCCGAAACCTCTCCAGTTTATAAATCAAACTAATGGTCCCGGTCTCGCTTTTAGCAAAGTGTAAGGAATGCAAAGGGTTCATTCATTTAGTAGTTTTGCTGCACACACACTGCATATTCCCACCTTGTCTTGATCACGCACACACACTTCTCCCCTAGTCTCATCTCTTATTATAAAAAATATACTCATTGCTTACATACCACCCTGCCATAGAGAATCAGAATCAGCTGTGTTTTCTAAATACTGAAGCTATTCAATAGAAGTCCATTTCTTTTATCAGTCAGCGTTTGCCGACCCATTGCCCAGTTATTTTTATGAGGATTTATTTCCCTTGTACACAAGAACGCAGCACAGATGTTTTTTTTTTTTTTTTTCTTTGTCACAGATGCTTTTATGTAGTCCAGATCTTTCTAACATTGTTAGAAATCATGTCTGTAAAAGTCAGATTGAAGGCGATTTGAGAATGTTCTGGCCTCATCTTCACCCATAGCCTTGTGTGTGACAGCATTGCGTGTTTTCTCCAGGGTGCGGCCATTGCAAGAAGATGAAGCCCGAGTACGATGAAGCGGCCGAAATCCTTAACAAAGAGGCAGATGTGAGTCCACATTTCCTTCAGCCTTTAAAACTCATGAATGCAAGTGAGCACAACGGGAGTGTTTTGGACCCAGGCAGAGCAGGTCAGCCTGCCCTACCAAACATGTTGGGCTAATGTGCTTCATGTGGAGAATAGATGAAATAGTGTCACTGTGCCTGAGAGTGCACATGGGTTTTGTGCACTTAATGTAATTGTTCCAAGTGTGAAATTGTGGGTTTGAGTTACAAGTCTTAAAAAGACTTATTTATTTGTTTAATTAAAATAAGTAAATTTTTAATTTGCCATTGTGCAAAATGATTTCATAAATCAGATAAAAACAGCAGATTTCATAAAACAGCTTTATACAGTTATACCACAGTTTACCCTTCGGTTTTGTGCATAATATCCATGATTTGTTTTGAGCCCCAAAAATTTATGACATATGACTGTAATGATCAAATCACAAACATCCTTTTTTTTTGGCTGTGTTTTATGTTTGTAGATATGTGGAGGGAGTGATGTGGTTCTGATTAGTTGGGTGTGTCCACTGAGCTAATACTCCTTTCCTGAGCAGTTTGAGGCCCGTAAAGTCACCAGAACCTTGTGTTGTCCCGGTAGTCTTTATGCATTCTTAAAGCTATTCAGAATGGCTTTCTTCCCAGTGTTAGAGGAGTGAATTATCTAATGTAGAAGACATGCTCCAGCCCCTACACCCCTTTCCCTAGAGAGAGCTGAGCTCACTTATTTTTCTCATTCTGCTCACTCCCAACCCTGCTTGTATCTGGATGAGAGCATCTGCATCTCAGACCCATTTATAAGGCTTGTATTCTGTTTTTCTTTCTTTGAACATGTGGGATGAGGGTATATTAAATGTACATCCATAAATGCAACACAAGTGATGGTGACATTTTAAATGCAGCGTCTTGTAAGTGGCTAGCAAAGTTTTTGTTCTAATGTTTAGTGTAAAATGTTTGTGCCATGTTTTTGCTGGACCATGGAGGGGGCTGGCCTAGAAAAGGCATTTTTGCTGAATGACTGATTGACTGCCAGACTGACTGATCGCCATTTGTTGAAACGCGCATGCATGGGAGTCGCTTGGGAGCATCCGTGCACTAGGTGGGGGTGTACACGTAAAGCATGGACCAGCAATCCATCTATAAGCTTGGCGAGAGTGCGTAGCAAGGAACTCTGCTACTGGGAGGTTTTTTTTCCACCTGTATTTTGCAGATTCTTTTTTCTCACCCGATTTTGTATTCTACTGCCCGTTTGTTTAGTAACAGCCAATAGTAAGCGCCAATTGTTTCATGTCAATCAATGCTTCAGCCATAGACTATGCACTACGCAAAACATCTGCTGTGTGGATATATTTTAACATAGGCTGTCTGAATGAATTTCAGAGTTTGAATACTATTCAAATTCATAATATTTATGTATTCAAAGGCAAAAAAAAAAACCACATTTAAATGTTTATGCAGTTAACATTTTCAAACGGGCATTAGTCATGCTTATTCTGTGGCTGAATCTCAAATGGTGTTCTATTGGACATGTAGTGCACTACATGGGTACTACAACAGCATTATTCCATACCTTATGTAGTGAGCATATATAGTGAATAGGAAGCCATTTGGAATTTGGCTTAAATAATTTAATCTTAAGTCCTGCTCAGTTACTATGGCAACATGTGCTTTTGGACAAGCTGCTTCGTGTCAGGCTAATGTTGAAGATTAGCTTAGCTTGATCAATTCTATTGGATAAGGCACGTGACGTCAGGAACGTTCTGCCACGGTACAGTTCAACAAATTGCTGCCAACCTAGCGCATCTATTATTACATTATGCATTGTGTAGCCAAATAAGCTTAAACATTAGGGATATAATTATTTTTTTAAAGTAAGGTAGCCTATATACTCTAGGTTCATAAGCCAGAATTGTTTCCATTTCTAAGTTATGGATAATATATAAACGCTACTAACCTAATTGCATACAGGTAATCTAAATTAGCCAAAATGTAGGCTATAAAAACAGTAGCCTACAGTGAAGGTTATTGCATGATCAATCATGGCGTACCTGTTCATTCAAAATCCAGTGGATGAGAGAAGCGTATATAGTGCATAGAGTGCTTACTGGCTCCAAGATCAGGACCGGATAGATCCCCTACCAATTTACAAAGGAGGACTTATACGAGTGCTACAGATTCATGAGGCACAGTATTCTATACCTGTGTAAATTAAATTGCAAACACCACTCGGCGCAGTAAAGCCCTAACTGTGTCCCAGACTGTATCGCTCTGTGCTTCACTGGTGGTGCATTTCTTTACAGCGTAAATTATTTGGTCTAACTACAAATAATCCAAATCCCCTTTCTGTGGCCCCCTTTAGCAGCTAGAATTAGTTTTGCCTATAACAGTTTTAAACGCCTGTTTTAAATAATGTTTTTTATGCATTTAGTCTGTCAGCTATTGTTATGATGGGCAGCTTCTCTGGCTTTATTAATCCTCGAGGTGTTTCTCTTTTTTTTTTTTTGTAATCATGTACTCTTTATACAGTTTAATGCTCGGCATGGAAGATAAAAAAGCTGTTCTGTCTTGGCTGTTTAAATATTGTGTGCGCGCGTGTGAATCTCGATTACTACATCCAGATTTGAATTAGCAAAAAAAGGTTGCACCTGGATTTTGTTAGCGGAACGCACTGAGCCTGGAGTGACCTGTATAGCTTATTTAAGCAAGGCTATTTTAAATAAGCCTGGATTTTATTAGCTCGTTTTGCGGAATGTACCAGCTTTTATGCCAAATGACATTTTAGGAAATCTTTACTGAAACGTGTGATGTTGAGTTTCAGCTGCTCATTTTCTCCGAACCCGCATGAACTCGGGGTCTCACGCAGCCTTTCATTGTGTTCTCCTCCGTGTGCAGGAGGTCTCCTCAACCACAGAGCTTGGTCAATATTAAAAGGGCAATTCACTTTCTCAAATAAGCGCAAGTTGATCATTCTAATCAAGCTGTGCGTAGCTACTAAAGCAGAGGAATTTATAACAATGACAGTGGGCTGGTTTGAGTGCCTCCCAAAACCCTGTACTTTCCTTCCTGCTAGGTCAGGGTTTTAGCTTGTACTGCTAAAATATTTGCTGAGAAGCTACTTTGCAAATAACAATCTTTGTGGGGTGTGTCTGTCTATTGCTGTGTGTGTGTGGTTTCAGAGTCCAGGTGTATTAGCAGGAGTGGACGCCACTATTCATAAATCTGTGGCCGAGCGCTTTAAGATCTCAGGCTTCCCCACTGTGAAGTACTTTGAGAAGGGAGAGGAGAAGTACACGCTACCACAGCTCCGGACCAAAGACAAGATCATCGAGTGGCTGCAGAAGTGAGTTGCTTTTGTCTTTCTCTGTTTTTGCTTCACTAACCATTTAGATTGTCAGCAGTTTTGGCGAGAAAGACATATAACATATTACTGCAGAGCCATTAGGCCTCTTTCAGGAAGCTGCGCACTGTAAGTGCTGCTGAAATCTCCTGCTATATAATCTCCTGCTATTTATATATTTATATAAATATATAATTACCCCATTTTTCTCCCAATTTGGTTATCGCCAATTCCCACCCACTAGCTAGTTCTCTCCTATCGCACGACAGCCACCAACCGGGGAGGGTGAGGGCCAACACGTGCTTCCTCCGAGACGCATGAAGCCTACCACCGCATTTTTTTCGAACTGCTGCTCATGCGACGTCACAGGGCAGTCCCGCACGTTTGGAGGAAAGCACCAACTGCCCTCTTCCGTATGCATGAGCTCACACACGCCCACGATTGGCTGGTACCGCTTTGATCGACAGGAGAGAAAGTGTAATGCCGTCCCTCCCACCCAGAGAGCAGGGCCAATTATGCGCTCTTGGACTCCCGGCCACGGATGGCTGTGGCATTGTCGGGGCTCGAATTAGCGATCTCCAGACTGCTTTATATTTTTATCTATATGTGTATATATATATCTATAGTTTCTGGTGTAATTTGGAGAGATTCATGCAAAGAATGCAAGGAGTGTCTATTGAGCAACAGCTGTGCAAGGATATTTCAGGTAAATGCTGTTGTTTTTCTCCTTCCTGCCGATCTGTGTTTGTGCCTGGGGCAACGGGACTGCCCTGGAAAGGTGATGCATGAAAGATGAAACTCCCCCAGACTCCATGCTAAAACTGTCAGTGCTGCCTAGAAATATCTAGAAATATTTGGTACAATGCCTCATAAATACTGAAAAGGTGTCGCAGTGCCTCCCCCCTGAATTAGTGTTGAATGCAGAATGATTTGCCAGCTGAAGAATTTCCGAGATATTGTCTCCCCTGGACGCAGACAAAATGCAACTTGGAAAAATAGAACTGGTCCATGGGTTATTTCCATGTACTGTGGACTATAAAAATGCAGAGGTTATAAACTTTGACACTCTCTAGATTAGTCACTGTAGCTACAGACTCTTGGTGGACTAAAGGGTGGCAGTCTGCTTGTCGCATGCCCCAGTGCTGTAGCAGTCTGTTCACTCACACACTCTGGAGTGTGTTCAGTGGTGCTTGACTTCAGTCAGTCACTCCCATGACTTTTCCGGCCTCTGAGCAAAAAAAGGACTGTGCTTGTTCTTGTCCCAGGGGAGGCCTGAGGTGCTAACAGTAGCTGCTGCAGTGTGTGTGTGGCTCCATGGAGCACCTGTGATGAGACCATTTTTGCACAAGACTCAAAAAAAAAAAAAGTTCGTTTCAGGTCAAACCAAGCGAATATTTTGTTATTCATTGCCAATTTAAGGCAAGTTTATTGCAAAAAGTGTTGAAGTTAGTCATGTAATTGCAGTCATGTTTATAAAGTTAAGGTCAAATCAAGTGAAGTTTTCATTGCCATTTTAGGTTTAAATGTTTGCATTAGTCATCATGTCTATAAAGTGGGTTTTTTTCTCCTCCATATAATTCAGCTTGCATTGTTTAATTATAAGACTTGGCTTATATTTCAAAGCAAGTATGGGAAAGTATTGAAATATGTATCTACACTACTTATAGTTCCAGCTCACAGACGTCTTTGAAGTGTGACACTCTTTATGTACATGACCATCTTGTTATGTGTCTGATGTGTCTAGAGATCATTTTGATTCTGTCTGTGTCTTTCAGTCCACAAGCCCCCCCTCCTCCTGAGCAGTCATGGGAGGACAAGCCGTCCAGCGTGAGTCACCTCGGGGCCGAGGACTTCAGGGAGGCTCTCAAGAAGAAGAAGCACGCCCTGGTCATGTTCTACGCCCCCTGTAAGTTGTCTGCTTTCCTAATGTCTGGTTGATGCTGCATAGAGTGAGTCTAGAATCAATTAAATGTTTAGAATTCAAATAGGAAGCATCAATTAAAAGTAACACATGCCTCTAAGGCATGAGGTATAGTGCTGCACAATATATAATTTGTTAACCGTTATGGCAATATTGGTCTAAATGAGCCTTAACTAATCACTAAATATATATTTAATGTGCTGTGAGCATCCAGACACATCTCAGACATTCCTGAGTGTTTGTCGGGTGTTTGCATGAATCACAGCATAATCCAACAAATTGGGATCTTACATATACATTTATTTATTTATATATATATATACTGTGTGTCTGTGTGTGTGTGTATGTATGTGTGTGTATATATATATATATATATATATATATATATATTTTTTTTTTTTTTATATATATACACACACACACACAATTACTTTAAATATTAGTGAGTCTATAATGTGTGCGTGAACATGAGCAGTAGAGCTACACTATGTTTTCGTATCACATAAAGCATAGAAGGTGAAAATCGTGTCTCGTGGCCGTATACACCTAAAATGTAAACCAGCAATCCATCGATTAACTTGGAGAAGAAGAATAACACGGAACTCCCCCCCGACAAATTCTGACCATCTTTTGCATGATGATCATTCCCGCTAGGATTGGCTCGTAGTTCCACACTGTGGAAAATGGAAATGAACATCCACCAAGAGAGATTGGTACGGCTCAGGAAACAAGTAACCCGCTTCCGATGCTTTGTAAGTACCACTTTCTTGTGGTTGCTACGGTGATGTGAAAGACTTCTCGAGTATTTGATCAGCGCACTGCAATCCAGCAAAAAAAACAACAACATAAAAATAGCCTTGTATATGTTTAATTAGATGTTTTAGTACATAATTAGACATGTGAAATAGACATGTGAGCCCATTTCGTACATTAAGGGTCATTTAGCCAAAAAGTTCGTAATGTAGATTTATTTATTTATGTATTTTTATTTATATTTTTTGTAAATACGATGAAAATTATAGAGTATTACAACTGTGAAATTTATATACAGGACATGTGAAGAAATTCTGTAAAGCGAAAAATGTTTTAGAAAGAAAAGAAAAGAAATTAAAAGTTGCTGAATATAAAAAAATAAAAAACCTATAAAATCAGTGTGTTGGTGTTTCGCAGCCTTTTGGCTTTAAAAGTGCATCAGTTCTCTTAGACACACTGTCGTGCAGTTTTATAAGGAAATCGGCTGGTAGGTTGTTCCAAGAATCTTGGA